>VDFB02148105.1:0-12530 GCA_007258455.2 Sequoia sempervirens
AAACCTATACATTGATTCTATTAAAATTAAAACTATATATATTTAATAAAAAATGCCAAAAATTTATATTAGCCTTGCAAAAAGTTAAAAAATCCGAAACCTACATTCTATTGAAAAAGTTCTTAAAAAATGCATGCATAAAAATTAAAAGATATTTGGGGGTCTAGGACCCTCTGTGCCCTTTTTGTGGGCAAGCTGAGTCTTTTAGGCATCTCTTCTAGTTTTGTACCAAAGCTCAACAGTTTTGGAATTAGATTAATGACTTCTTTTGGCCTTTCAGACTGAAGCCTTTCTCTTAGCATATGGTTTTGTTGGGAGATTCGCCTAGACTTCCTGCTAAATATACCTAGCTTTGGCATACTTTCAAGGTGGAAATCCTCTTCAATATCTAGAAAGATAGAAATAATTGCATATTTGCTAACACACAAATGGATAAAAATGTTTCTTTATATTCTAAAGCTATTATTTGATCTAATGTGTTCTTGTAGATTCAAGTTCAAGCCAACAAGGTTGCACTTGAGGTGGCTCACCTTTGGGTGCTTTTGGACCATTGGGGCAATGCCTCATGTACTGTGGCTCGGGTGCCTGCTTCACCCACTTCCTCTCGTGGCCAGTCGCCCTCTCGGGCCAACAACGGAGTGGCTCTGCTTGCCCCCACTTTTAGCCTCCTCTTCAGCGTGGTTCCTGCCCTCCTCGCCGGACTCGTTCTCCTCCTCCACAGGCTGGCTAGGGGTGGCTCTTTGGAGGAGCGGCGGGGAGTAGCAGTGGCGGTTTCGGGTGGCCCTCTAATGATACTCCTGCTACTGGCTCTCGTTGGCAATATTCTGGTAAATGCTTTCCTCGTTTGGCGCTTGCAATATTGCCCTGACGTGAGGATAAAGAAGATAAAGATAAAGATGTCGATGATGGCTGGGGTCCTCCTCCTGATGTCACTCCAGACCCCGTTGATGTATGGGGGAAAAATTGAATGACAAAGACCCTCCTGGATCTACTAGTACTGCTTTGGCCACTTGATGGCCTTTTAAATGTTTGTAATCTTGGACTTCTGGGCTAGGCCCATGTGACTGATAAATTTTTTGGTTTTCTAGGCACTGCCCTTGTGACTCTCGGGGTGTTCCTTCTTACCACCCACCTTTTTTTGTGAATATGTATTTTAATCTCTATAATTAATATAGATTAGTGCCTATTCATAAAAATTTTTTAAAAGAGATGTCATAAATATTGATAATAAGACACTTGTGAAAATGTGAGGTTTGAATAATGGAATCATTCCTTTGAGATCTTGAATGGCATGGATAAGCTGGTAAATGTCTCTCAACATTTCTAATCTAGAAATGAGGATCTTGGGATGCAATTTGTATCATAATGATGAATGTAAATTATCAGAAAGTTTTAGCATGAAAAAATTAAAAAAAAAAGCTTTTCAACAAGGTAAGTAAAATAAATTTAGAAATATCTTAGCAGCCCAAGGAGTGTTGGAAGGATGCATTCAAAAGGTAGTTAGATGGTGTTGGATGTGCAACAAGTGCTGGAAGATATATGTGGCAAGAAGGTAGCTAGATAATACTGGTTGTGCATCAAGTAGTTTGTGGCAGTGGTAGTTGCATTGATTTCATGCGCAAGGGTTTAGGCCGTTTAAAAACCCCTCTCTATCAAGTTCATAACTCCAATCAAAAGTGTTTATCGATGAGAATAAAAAGTTTCAAAAAACCAAAAACTAATAATATTAGAAATATGTTGAAATTTCAATGGTTGAGGAGCAAATGCATAAGGAAATGGTATGGGATGTGTTGGTCCAAATAGATCTTTAGAGCTTTAAGAAATAACTTTCTTCCTTTGAAATTGCAACATCAACTTGAACCCAAACTTGTTCAACTATCAAACTTGATAACTAAGAAAAGACTTATGTATGATCCAAGAAAGACTTATGTCTGATCCATGAAATCTCAAAAACAAGTTCTTCCAAATTTGTTCGAAAACAATGAATTTGAATTTGGGAAGCTCGAGTTTCGGACTTAGACTCCATATTAAAAGTAATGAAATGAATCCAACCTTGAAATCCCAATAGGGGATTATTCAAAGCTTCCCAAACTCTTTAAAATCAATGCATCCAAACTAGTGTAGCAGAATTTAAAATCCACAGATAATTGAGCTTTTCATTGATGGTATCTATATAGTTAAAAGTTAACAGGATTTGTTAGGTTTTGTAACAACATACAAATGCCGTTATTATATTTTGGTGGAAAAATAATATGGATTAAACCATATTGTTAAAAGAAAATACGTATGGTTTAAAAATTAAAAGATTTTTATGATTTCAAGGAGGATTTGGTGGGATTTTATCCCTTAAAATCCTCTTCCCTTGCCCATAAAACAAGGAGAGGAAAAAAATCCTGTAAACTTGCATTTCAACAAATTAACCCCTTTAACCACCTTTCTCATATTTAACGGGTTTATTTTAAAGAATATCCAAGGAGATTATTAAGGGGCTTTTAAAAGATATTTTTTAAGATTATAATGCAAGTCCAAAATTATAATGGCCCATAGTTAAAGGGGTTCGTTTTTTAATTGTATGGCTTGGAATTATAAAAGCCAAAGGTGGATTTATTTTTGAATATTCATTTGTTATACTAACGGGATATTAGTTATTTTATTGTAAAAGGGGGAAATGGTTGGAATTTTTACTTGTATACGGGAGATATGCAATATTTGCAAAATAATATGGTTAAAGCCATATTAGCAAATAAATGTGTATATAAAGGGGTGATTTTTTGTAAAGGGACAATGGAAAATTATTGAGTGGATAATTTTGTACGGGAATTTTCTTGGAGAGAATTGTAACAAGGAGAATTATTGAAGTTCATTTTGGGAGAAATAATTCTTTGGAGGAGAATTTACAAGGTGTTTTTGTACACCAAAAATTGTAAAAGAGTGAGATTGTGGAGAGATTATTGCAAGTTCTTGGAGCTTGGGTATTGTAAGAAAGCATAAATTTGCTTGGCAATATCAATAAAGCGGTCCCAACAATGAGAAGCGAACCTGAAGACGTAGTCCACATTGGACGAACTCTGTTATCAATCTGCGAGTTGTGATCCTTCTATTTCTTTGTCTCATTCTTCTCTCTTTTGTCTCAATTTTCTCTCTAGTTTAAATTCAGTATTTGAATTTCTAATTACTTATTTTGTAATTTCAACGGTTAAAAGGCATAATCACGCAATTCTGTATTAGATCGGGAAATTACTATAATTAGATTTAATTTACAAGTTATTTTGTAAACTCTAATTACGGATCAAGTTGGTATTAGAGCCCATTTTGCAGGAAATTGCAGAGTGAATGCTAACCAAGTTGAAATTGAAACAAGGAGAAGGTGCACTGGAAGAGTTCAATCCAGAGATCGGAAAACGAAGGACTTTTCCACGATCAGAGATGGCAGCTGAACATGAAGTTCCAGAGCTTGATGAGAAAGCTTTCCAGAAAGCATTTCTCGAAATGAAGGCTATGGTGGAAGTTCTTTTCCAAGAGAGGCAAGAGCGACAAAAGAAAAAGGAACTCAAGAAAAGAAAGAAGAATGAAGGTGAATCCTCTTCAAAAGATGATAAAGGTAAAGGAGTAGGAGGTGGTAGTGACCCTCCTGAACCTCCATCCCCATCTTCTTCTTCATCCTCTTCTTCCTCTTCATCTACCTCTTCTTCTAAAAAGAAACAACCTGTGAAATCTGAAGTTAATTCACCTTTGTTGAAACTTGATGTTAAATTTGATTTGCCAATGTATAATGGGGAACTAGATGCAGATAAACTAGATAATTGGATTAAGCAAATTGAAGTTTATTGTAGAATTCAGAAGTTTACTGAGGATTCTCAAAAAATCCAATTAGCCACTCTTCGACCTGGGAGGCACAGCTTTAATTTGGTGGGAGAGTAGAACACAGGAGGATCTAAGTCGTTATGGAAAAATTATTTCTTCTTGGTTTGAGTTTATTGCTGCATTAAAGAAACAATTCTATCCATTAGGACATATGCAAAAAGTTGTAATGAATTGGCAATCATTAAAGCAAGAAAAAGGACAAAGTGTGCAAGAATATACACAAGAGTTTAGGAAGAGGGCTTTAATTTTGGGCATTCCTTTATACACACAAGAAACTTTGTTAAAGTATATAGGTGGATTACATGAAAGTTTGAGACATACAATACTTATGTTTAATCCAACTAACATTGATGAAGTTAGTGTGCAAGCTATCCATTTGGAAACAAGCTCAAGGAATAGCCATGATAATCTGTTGATGGAATCCAATAAGCAGAAAGGAAGCAAGAAAGGGAAAGAGAAATCACAGCGAACAACAACTGTAAAGAAAGAGGACGAAAAGCCTTATTGCTCACATTGCAAGAAGGAAGGGCACGAAGATGCAAGATGTTGGAAATTGCATCCTAATCAGAAGCCAAAGTGGTTCAAGGATCGAAAGGGTAAGCAAAAGTCCACAGCTATCGTGCAAGACCTTGGTATGGAATCTGGTGATGAATCAAAGATTTCAGTTGTGGGTATCAAAGGTAAAACTCCTATTTTTAGTATTAGTTCTCATGCTTCTTCTCTAAGTTGTAATGAAGTACCTGTTGAAAGTAAGAGGAATGAATTGTTTCATATAAGGGTTGTTGCAAAACAAAGCAAGATTGATACACTCATAGATAGTGGATCACAAGTGAATCTAATCTCTGAACAAGTTGTTAAGAAATTGGGATTAAAGACAACACCTCATACTAAGCCATATCCATTGGGTTGGGTGAATGATAATGCTCGGCTACATGTGTCACAACAGTGTAAACTCCGATTTGCAATCACATCCAAGTTTGTAGATGAGGTAGAGTTAGATGTAATTCCACTTGACATTTGTGGGATGGTTTTGGGAAGTCCTTATTTGTATGACAGAAAGGCCATTTTCTACAGGGAACATAACAAGTATCATTTGTTTAAGGATGGATTTGAATATATTGTAAAATCTCATCACATGAAGAATGATAGATCTGTTGTAAACACAGGGCATATGAAAATGAATGTAAATGCAAGCAATGCTTTAACTCTCATGTCTGTAACAGCTAGTGATACTAAGCATGAAGATGATAGGGTGTCACAGACAATACAGTGTGAGGATCAGTTGCAAGCAGAATCAGGCCTTCAGCCAGAGGTGGTAAAAGAGGGTTTGAATGTTTCATTTTCTAACAATGTTCCTATTCAGGAGATCCAAAGTGTTGATACTATTTCCTTCACATCAGTGTATTCATTGTTGTTGCTTATTATTCTGCTAGTTATTTCTATGTGGATGATGAATGCAATAGTGAATATTGATGAACATGCAGTTGATTGTATCAACAAAGTTACTTCATATTTCTTTGTGTTTGTGATGGGTCACATGTTCAAAATTTTAGCAGGAAGGACAAATGATACTAGGCAAGTGGGGCAACATTGCCCTAGCTCAAATTGTACATAAAAATAGACTTTTGGAGGTCCAAAAGCTTCTCAATGGGGAGGAATGATCCAGGTGGATCCAAAACACCTAAAAATTTCATAGTCTCAGAATTCTTCCAAAGCAACATCAATGTGTAGAGCTCGCTGACACAATCTTGATGCAACTTTAATGGGCTCAAAAGGAGTCTGTATGCAGAAGTTATGCTCAATCAAAGGTTCGGTCAAACAGGCAAATCAGGGATTCAAAAAGGCAAAAAAATTTATTGTCTCAAAATGAAATAAAAATGATTCCAAGTCGTAGTGCTCGTCGCGCTGATTCCAGAACTATATTCGGTTTCAAAAATGGAGCTTGTATGTGAAAGTTACGGCTGGTCAAAGGTTGGTCAAAATTTTGACTATGGTTGACTTTGATGACATCAGCAAGCTGACATGGCAGATGGTGATGTGGCAGGAGTGGTGAGTTGGCACATACATGGTGGAAAAATAATATGGATTAAACCATATTGTTAAAAGAAAACACATATGGTTTAAAAATTAAAAGATTTTTATGATTTCAAGGAGGATTTGGTGGGATTTTATCCCTTAAAATCCTCTTCCCTTGCCCATAAAACAAGGAGAGGAAAAAAATCCCGTAAACTTGCATTTCAACAAATTAACCCCTTTAACCACCTTTCTCATATTTAACGGGTTTATTTTAAAGAATATCCAAGGAGATTATTAAGGGGCTTTTAAAAGATATTTTTTAAGATTATAATGTAAGTCCAAAATTATAACGGCCCATAGTTAAAGGGGTTCGTTTTTTAATTGTATGGCTTGGAATTATAAAAGCCAAAGGTGGATTTATTTTTGAAAGATTAATTTGTTATACTAACGGGATATTAGTTATTTTTATTGTAAAAGGGGGAAATGGTTGGAATTTTTACTTGTATACGGGAGATATGCAATATTTGCAAAATAATATGGTTAAAGCCATATTAGCAAATAAATGTGTATATAAAGGGGTGATTTTTGTAAAGGGACAAGGGGAAAATTATTGAGTGGAGAATTTTGTACGAGAGTTTTCTTGGAGAGAATTTGAGAGAAATAATTCTTTGGAGGAGAATTTACAAGGTGTTTATGTACACCAAAAATTGTAAAAGAGTGAGAGATTGTGGAGAGATTATTGCAGGTTCTTGGAGCTTGGGTATTGTAAGAAAGCATAATTTTTCTTGGCGATATCAATAAAGCGGTCCCAGCATTGAGAAGCGGACCCGGAGACGTAGTCCACATTGGACGAACTCCGTTATCAATCTGCGCGTTGTGATCCTTCTATTTCTTTGTCTCATTCTTCTCTCTTATGTCTCAATTTTCTCTCTAGTTTAAATTCAGTATTTGAATTTCTAATTACTTATTTTGTAATTTCAATGGTTAAAAGGCATAATCACACAATTCTGTATTAGATCGGAAATTATTGTAATTAGATTTAATTTACAAGTTATTTTGTAAACTCTAATTATGGATCAATGGCTCTCTAGAGGATGAAACACAAGTACAAAAAAAAATCATCACCGACTCTCTCACGTGATGTTGTCATGGAGTCACACACATGACATCCACCATGGCTCTCCCAGAGGGTGGAATCAATGGATTTCACCTCGAACTTCTCTTATAGAGAACTCATTAATTAATGGATTTCACCTTGAACTTCTCTCACAAAGAAGAACTCATTAATGAGGATCACTGATACTAAGACTCTTTCTTAGTTAAGGCTGTATTCTCCACCATACCAAGCTTATCTCGAATGTAAACAAAATTTATCTTGGAAGGAGGCTTGGTGAGAATGTTTGTCATCTGCTCATCAATGCTGATATACCTCAATGATATAGCTTTCCTCAATACCATATCTCTAATATAGTGATATTTGATCTCAACATGCTTGGTTCTATCATGAAACACAGGATTGACATAACGCTTCACACAGCTTTGGTTATCACAATGGATGATAGTAGGCTCCATTGATTGTCCAAACAATCTTGCAAGGAGCTTATGAAGCCACACTACTTCCCGAGTTTCCATACAAGCTACAATATACTCTGCCTCTACTGTACTCAATGCTATAGATGACTGCTTCCTACTGCACCAAGAAATCATAGGAGATCCTAAACTGAAGCAACATCCAAAGGTGCTTTTCTGATCAGTGACACTCCCTACCCAATTAGAATCAGTAAAACCAAGTAGCTCCAAGTCCACATCTGAAGAATATCCTAACCCATATCCAATTGTGCCATGTAAGTATCTTGGGATATGTTTTTTTGCAACAAGATGTATCTATCTCAGTTCACACATGAACTGACTAAGTGCACTCACAACATAACAAATATTTGGTCTAGTGTTAACTAGATACATCAAGGACCCAATCAAGTGTCTGTACATCATAGGATCCACCAATTATGAACTAGTTGCAACCTCTTTCAACTTCTACAAGTTGGTCTCCATAGGTGTAGACATGGATTTGCAATCCATCATACCAAAACTCTTTAGAATGTCAATAGTGTACTTCCCTTGACTTAGAATGAACTCAATAAGCCTCTGTCATTCTTTCTAAACCAAGGAAGTAATGTAACCAAGATCCTTCATTTCAAATTCAGAAGCTAACTCCTCCTTGCATTGATAATGAGATGATCTTCTTCAGTTAGAATTAAATCAACATAAAGAATCAAGATCAACTAGATTACCATCTTCTTCAAGTTCAATAGACTCCCTATGAATCTTCAAGCACTTGCATCAACCTTCTGACCTCTTCATCCAAGATTTCCTACAACACTTGACTTAGATAAATGTTTTCTAATGCACACCTCTGGTACTGTAGAGAGTTTAGGATAGTCCTCCTTAACCTCATCCTAGATCACACTATTCTAAATAGGTTTGTGGGGCTACCAATATCAAATCCAGATGATTGTCTTGTGCAATTCTGATCTCAATAGTTGAAGAGGTCTTTCAAGGATTTAACATTTGGCCTTGCAACACTGCAACCTTCACTTCTTCTTAGTGATTCATAGAAATTCCTCTTGATCCCTACCTCAAAGATTGCAAAGAAGACTTCTGGAAGTGAACTCCCTCTAGCCACCAACTCAGTCCCATGGCTGCAAGTTGTGACTTCATGCTTGATCATTTCTTTGGTCAGTATGACTTCCTCACAAGATGCCTCAAGCTTTTTTTCATCACTAAGCAATATCTCATCACCTTCTTGCTTCTTGATCCATCCTAGAAGAATTTTTAGAGAGAGATTACTAACAGTTTATAAGTATCCAAGGAAATGTCAAGGCTAAATCATACAAAGTTTATTATTTCAAGTTATAGGACAAATACATAATAATTTATGAAAAATATTAAAACAAATAAATAAATCACTATAAGAAAAATATATCGAAAGAACAAAATTAAGGGATAAAGACTTATCTTTATTGAATTTTGATATAACTCTTTCTTCCATCTTTTACTCCTCTCGAGAGTGCCAAACTCAAGACAACAAAAAGACAATCACCACAACTAAAAATTTCTTGAATGCATTATGCAATTAGCATGTAGAACCAACTCTCTCCAAGAGTTCAAGGATCTAACATAGTTCATACATTAGACAATGATATCGATGTGACCAACTAATTGCCATTGAAATTGCAATTCTCTTTTTATTTCAGAGACACACTCAAGAATCTTCAACATGAAATAACTTGCAATAAATGAAAATTTCAAGGGATCTTATGCTATTGAACACAATTCAAGAGAAACCAATATCTCTCTTTACTAATTACAAGATCCAAATAAATGATATAACAAAGAATACTTATCTCTTTAAATATTCTAATGGATGCAAATATTGGACACAGTAAGATACACTGCTCTTGCGTATAGATCAACACACAATCTTCACGGCTTGATCATAGGCCCATGGCTTAGAATAGAAATTCCATAGAATCCTTCAGAGGAGAGATCTCATCCACATCTACAAATGAAGCATGTTGATTAGGCCTAGTGGGGAAATCCTTTGCATAGTGACCAAAATTTTCACAACAAAAAAATTGGACTTTGGAGAGGTCCCACTTCTTCTTGAATGTGGGAGCACCATCAGCTCCTTTATCTCTATTCCTCTTGAAATATCCTTTCTTTCCACCTTTCCCTTTCTTCTTCGAGGATTGAGTAGAAAGAACATGAATTTCTTCATTTATAGAGCTTCGACCAATACCTCTCATAGCCAACCTAGAATCTTCTTGAATACAATCTTCCCTCAAATGATCAAACTTGGGAAGTTTTGATCTTGCACTGATTCCTTGAATGTAAGAATCCCAAGATGAAGGAAGACCATTAAGGGAAAGCATGGCCAAATCCTTGACATCAACAAAATGACCAATAGAAGAGAGTTGATCTCAGAATTCAGAAATCTTCATGAAGTAAGCAATGATAGATTCTCCTTCTTCCATCTTCACATGATGAAGTTGTTGCTTTAATGCAAGTGCTTGGTTTGTGTTGTTGATTTTGTAAATCTCCTCCAAAGTTTTAAACATCTCTCTTGTTTTCTTCAACTTGGAGACAATAGGAACAATACGATCCTTCATGGAATCAACTAACATCTTCTTCGCTTTGATATCTTTCTTCTTCCACTATACCTTCTCTTCCTCATCAGTAGGTTTGGGGACTTTGCTCTCCAAAAACTTGACCAATTCACTTTCTTCCAAGGTGGGAATAATTTTGAATCTCCAAGATGTGCAATTAGATGCTCCCTTAGGTCTACCCTCAAGCTTAAGACCGATCACCATCTTGATGAAGAGATAGAAGTAAACAATGATGAGAAAGAGAGTAAAGAGTATCGTTGTAATAACAATTTGATCAAGATCTTCTTCAAACCTGCTCTGATACCATGTTAATTTTATGATCAGATGTAATGCACAAAAAATTAATTCAAATCAGACACAATAACACAACAGGTACCCTGGGAAAACCCTCCTCTTGAGGGAGAAAAAACTAGCAACAAATATATCTCTTATATATATGAGCAATGGAAACAAGTGTCTTTACAATGAGGCCATACACAAGGCTAATAAACAGCACCAACAATGGTTGTAACATACACTAATAATATTCCCTTTAATATGCACTTGAATAGACTCACAATCTACCCTATATGAATTCACACTACTCCTCTTGAAGAACTCACACTTAATGGAGAAAGAAATCAAACTTTTCTTGATGCACAAATGGAGTGGAATGATCTTGTATTTATACAACTTTAAGGAGAGAGGTCGCACCTTTTCATGCAAGGTCGGCCATCATAAAAATATAATTTCAATTTAATAAATACAATTTACAAGGAAGGTCGGCCAAGAAGAAAATTACAAAGTTTCCATGTGAAGCATCTCTTTACATTGAATAATCACATATAAATAAGGAAGTATGAAGCCCAAGCTACAATTACATCATGTCCTTCATGGAATCCGTTTCTTCAGGGATGACCCAAGGAATCTTTCTTTGTGGAATCCTCTCAAGGATATATTCCCTGAAATCCACCTAAGCTAAGAATCCCTTAACTTTTCAAAGTATGGAATGTGTTTGAAGGTGGCCATTAGGGTTTATGATTTGATATATATGGATTTAGGAAAGGCTTATGATTGATTATTTTCAAATGTGACCACTTTTTTGATTCTTCATGGAATTCTTGGGACCAAGGATTCCTTGAAATCCTTTGAAGGCCAAAATTTGTGAAGTGCTTAAAAGCCTAAAGCATTGCCCAAAACTTGATTGCAAGAATGTGCAACTTGATTTTAGTGATTTTGAGGATAATTTGTAATGGTTATTTTTTGCATATATACTTTGATGATGAATTTTATGATGCAATAATGTTATAATGATTGATTGTGCTTATAATTTCAGTAATTATGGTCTTTTTCTAATCAGATGGAAGCAGAGTCAAGCAAGACAAAAGGTTCCAAGTCAAAATCTATTGAACTAGTTAAAGGGGAGCCTACAACTAGAGCTGAAAATATGAAGTATGAATTCAAGGTAACATGACTATATTCAAGGATCATATCATGTTGGGAAAAAGTGGGAGACATAAATATGGGTCATGTAGATTATGAGGATTTTAAACAAAGAATGAATTGCAACAACCCTACTCCATTGGAAAAGATAATGGTATGCATAGGGTTGGCACAATCTGCTAGGTTTCCACCTTTAGTGTAGTTTCATGAATTGATCATTGAATGTGCAAATCATTATGATCCAGATAAGAAGGTGATTGTTGGTTCCTAGGGAAAAGTGATTGCAAATTCGAATGAGGAATCTATTGTTGAGGCCTTTAATATTGGTTCACATCATAAGTTGAAAAAGCTAAATTTGGGGATAGCACAACAATTCTATGATTCTTATCTAGTTGAGGCATTTGATATGATAAACAAGTCTTGGATTGAAAAGCCAAAGTCTCACTATTCCAAATTATCTAAACAGTTTCATAGAAGTGACTTTAAATTGGAGTACAATGATATGATTACTCTCCTTAGTAGAGTGGCAGGGTTGGATAAGGCCTCCATATTTAAAGAATGGATGTTCTATATCATATCACAAATTGAAGCTGGAGTGAACTATCATTGGGTAGGCACCATTAATGACAACTTGGATATGCAATTGAGAAATGTGTAGGAGACTAAGACATTCACCATGACTTCTTATGTTGTATACATGCTTGAAAGGAAATTCAAGTAGAAGGGTTTGAGTTGCAAAAGAACAATTAGCCAAGATAGAGTTTATGATGTGTACCCTCAGTTACATTCTAATACTTCAAATTATAGGAGGGTCAATGATGATTTCACTATGTATATAACAAGAACCTTGGAAGATGATCTTCACGTGAGGATTTCAACAAAAGCAATGGATTTTATAAAGAAATATGGCTTTTGGTTTATTCAGTTTCCAAAATTTACATAGATCAGAATCCATGGATCTCCAAAGGTACCCTACAAGCTCCCTAGGTATCCTACAAATAAGGTAATATTTGTAGAATTGACAAGACAATTGGCTACATTTGATGCTATTCTAAAGGAGAT
>VDFB02148106.1:0-18435 GCA_007258455.2 Sequoia sempervirens
TTTGGATTCTTGATGATGTGGTGGGAAATTCTATTGCTATCTTGGGAAATGCTCTTATTGGGAGTTTCTCAGGACCTCATCCAAATATTGACTCTATTTGCAGCTAGGCTCTGGTTAAGTGGAAGGATTTTGGTCTACTGCAGGTAGCTGCAATGTCTAAAGGTTTTTTTCCTTTTCTCCTTCTAGTTCCTTGAGCAAAGTAGGGGTGCCTTACTTTGTGGGCCTTGGTTCTTTGGAAAATATATCCTCCTTCTGAAAAGTTGGTCTACTAGGTTTGTTGCTTCCAAGGAATGCTTTGGCTGGGCTCCTATTTGAATACAACTCCCAACACTTTCTTTGGAATTCTAGGATGAAGAAATCTTTCATGATATTGGTAATAGTTTTGGTTCTTTCTTAGTTATTGATAGGATCACGAAAGATAAGAAACAATTCGTTTATGCAAAATTTTGTATATGTGTTGAATTTGGCAAGCTTCTACCAAATAAAGTTAAGATTCCTTCCAAGCTGAGATTTTGGGAGCAGAGTATCCTCTTTGATTCTTCCTCTTTGGTGTGCTCTCATTTCCTTAGAGTTGGTCACTATTCCCACTCTTGTAAGGTTTTCAATCCCTTGAAGACATGTCCTATTGGGAAGGCTTTAGGTTCCTCTAATGTTAATCCCACTGGAAAGATTGACTTGGTGAACCCCTTGGCTAGGGAGTTGGAGGTGGATGATCATGTCGATGTCCTAAGGGGAAGCCCCTTCAAGGATAATTTTTTTCCTATTCTTGTGAACGAGATTGATTCTTCTAAGAATATTGGATTGAACCATTCAGATCTCAAGCTTGTTGGTGTAATTAATTATTTAATTACACTTTAGGATAAGTTTACTTAGGTAATTTATATCCTAGGATAATTATCATTTAATTCTTATCTTATCTTATTGAGCTGTCTTTTTGCTCAAGATAAGATTAGGGTTGCTTTTTCCTGCTTTATTGCATCTTTTCCTTTTCGAAGGATTTTGTATTATTTGTAAAACATTACATTCAATAATCATTTAATTCTGATTTTTTCTTGCACACATTGGCTCACGAGGGTTCTGGAGACTTACATTTGTTTTTGTTGAATATCTTTGCATGTGATAGGTGATTGCTTGCGGTGTTCTTGGGAATGTGAAGTTGGTTTTCAACTTCTACATGGTATCAAAGCTCCAGACTTGTCGTTGCCTGTTCGTGATCTGAAGATATTCTCTCACAACATCTTTTTATGTGCAAGGGTTTCAAGTCAGATTTATTTTTTGTAGATCTGGGGGTAGCCAAATTTTTGGAACACTTTGGGCTCGAACAGACGTCGCCATCGCGTCAGGCGTCAAAACCCCAAAATTCCTTTCATTTTATTAGATTTAGTGAGAAGTTGAAAAAAGGCAAAAAATTGCCCCAAGGTGCGATGCATTGTAGTCCCCGCAGTTTTTGGTGAACATTTACCAAAAATTAA
Source organism: Sequoia sempervirens (assembly GCA_007258455.2). Taxonomy (NCBI): domain Eukaryota; kingdom Viridiplantae; phylum Streptophyta; class Pinopsida; order Cupressales; family Cupressaceae; genus Sequoia; species Sequoia sempervirens. The sequence continues at coordinate 1,473 of VDFB02148106.1, forward strand.
AAAAACTATAAAATCAAATTTTCTTTGTTTTTTTTGCACGACTAGTGTAAATCCAGGCCGCCGCCCGCCCGCCACCCAACGGCCTCCCATCCGCAACCTCCGAGCCACCGCCACCCCCTGCTCCGCTCCTCCTCCACCACTCCGCCACCTCAGAGACATTGCCGCTGGTGGACAACGCCTACACCGTCCTTGCCTTTAGCCCCTACGGGCTTTAAAGCTCTAGCTGGTAGTTCTATTGTTGACTGGCCCTCGAGACAAGCCCCTGCAGGCTCATTACCAACTAGCGGCGGTCATATCTGTGACCACAGGCTTCGGCCTTTAAACCTTCGAATTAGCCCCCTGGTCCCTCAGAGGACTAGGGGCCGCAATTTTTAGCCCCTGAGGGCCAATTTTTTGCACCTGTTTAGGCTGGAGGTCCCATTTTTAGGCCCTTTTTTCATTTGCTTTTCTTATAACTTTTGTAAACAGAGGTATTTTTTCGAAAATGAATAGTCGCCGGAAAGCTGATTCGACGACGGATCTAATGGTGGTGGCATTGGAAAGCTAGTTGCACCCTCTTCTCAAATCTCAGACCTGATTTTTGCAGAATTTTCACCAGGTATCTAATTTTTTTTGTCAGAACTCAGCCTTTATATTTTGAGTTATTTTCTTGGGAAAAGTGCAATCAGGAGTTTTTTTTGAGATCCAAGAGGAATATTTTTTTTATTTGAGAGTATATATTGTTGTTTTTCTGTCATGGATTTACAACACATTCCACCCCTTACTCCATTCAACTATTTTGGTTGGAGAAAACAAATGGAGATTCACTTGAAACATAAAGGGTTGTATAGGGTAACCATAGGTACAAAAATTGAACCTACTGGTGCTACTGAAAAGAGAAAATGGTTTAATAGGTGTGATGAAGCTTATGGTACATTATGTCTGTCTCTTTCATCTAACCTTCTTTTCCACATTGAATCTTGCACTACACCAAATGAGGTATGGGATACTTTGGAGTCTTTGTTTGGGAAGCAGGATACTATGAGAGGGTTTCAGTTAGAGAATGAGCTTATTGGCTTAAATCCTAGGGATTTTGACATCATCCAAAAGTTTTTCACCAAAATCAAGTCTCTTAGATTGCAGTTGTCACAGTGTGGTGTTCAGAAAGAAGACTCTCAGTTGATATTGTCCATCCTTTCTAAGCTTGGACCTGATTATTCAGTTTTTGTATCTACCTTTTATGCCACTATGGATGCACTTGGTATGAGATTCACTATGCCATCTCTTGATGACTTTGCTTCATCTCTCACTCGAGAGCAAGCTAAGTTAGCTAGCATGGGCACCGTGAAACCTTCTTCCTCCTCACATGCACTTATTGTATCACAGGAGCCCAGAGATCAGAAGGCTTCTACAGGCAAAGGCAAGAAACAAAAACAAAAGGATTCCAAACCTCATGAGCAGCAAAAGGAGTCCTTAGATTCATCCTCCTCTTCTAAGGGGAAATCATTTAGGAAGGAGAGTTCTACATGTGCATATTGCAAGAGGGAAGGACATGCATAACATAATTGTTACAAGAAGGGACATTAATGAGTCGAAACATCTTCTTCAGAAACATCAGATTGATTTTCCTTCTAGGATGTCTGCATCATCTTCTTCTCCTCATTCTTCTTCTTCAAAACATCATAACATAGGCACAATTGGTTTACATACTTCATCAGATATGAAGGGACATGCTCTTTGTGCTTCTTCAGGTATTGGATTAGGGAGATGGCTTCTAGATTCAGGAGCATCTCATCATATGGCATCTTTGCAGTCTATGTTCACTTCCTTTGAGCCTTGCACTATGTCTCCCATTTTGATGGGAAACAACACTTACTTGAGTGTTATAGGGAAGGGGTCTATTAGTTTTGGGGATCACTCCTTTCAGGATGTCTTGTGTGTCCCTCACTTGACACATAACCTTCTTTCCATCTATCAGATAACACATGGGGGCAATGGGAGATCTGTGGAGTTCACACCTGATTCGGTTATCATCAGAGACTTGGAGAGTAGAGCAGTCATTGCTACTGGGATAGTGGATCACTCCTCTCGGTTGTATTCCTTCACTGATTTTGCTACTGGTGGTGCTTCTGTTCCTACAGCTGTTCCTCACACTTCGCGTGTGCATCATCATTCAGAGGAGAGATTTGGCTTCTTGAACATTGGTGTTCTCACTTCGGATCCTATTCTCAGCCTTCTATTCCATCTCCTCCACCTCCTGTTGCTTCTTTTGTTTCAGTGCAGCAGGATCCAGTTGATCATACATCTTTGGAGGTTTCTATTGAGTCTTCACCTACTTCGACTTCTTCATTTGTTGAGGTCACACCTACTTCTGTGGAGACATCTTGGGCTGCACCTATTCCACCTTCAGAGATTTATTTCATTCGACCTCTTCCCTCTCACTTCTTTTTAGAGATGCAGTTTCTTCACTTCTTTTTGAGTTACTTCATTCTGGGGGGATCTGTGATCTCTTTCTTCCTCTCTTATGGGGGGATTCTTTCATGTATCTTTGTGATGAATGGTGTCCTTGGGGGCTCTTATGGAGTCCTCCATTTTTCATCACGTAGGTAGTTTATTGCATTCTATTTTGGGGAGGAGTTTTGTTCCCATGTGGTTTTCTCCTTTACCTCGTTTGATTTAGTTTGCATTGCATTTGTACATGAGTACCTGATCAGGCCTTGTTGTCGGGACTCATCTTTGCATAATAATTTGCTTCTCCCTAAGTTGCACTTATGGGGGGGTGTTGGTGTAATTAATTATTTAATTACACTTTAGGATAAGTTTACTTAGGTAATTATTTATTTCCTAGGATAATTATCATTTAATTCTTATCTTATCTCATTGAGCTGTCTTTTTGCTCAAGATAAGATTAGGGTTGCTTTTTCCTACTTTATTGCATCTTTTCCTTTTCAAAGGATTTTGTATTATTTGTAAAACATTACATTCAATAATCAATAATTCTGATTTTTGCTTGCACACATTGGCTCTAAGGGTTTACAAAACTTCTGTTGTTTTTTGTTCTAAATATCTTTGCATGTGATAGGTGATTGCTTGCAGGTGTTCTTGCGGACTGTGAAGTTGGTTTTTCAACTTCCACAAAGCTCTCCTTTTGAGCTCTTTGGTTAGATGCAACTTCAAACCTCCTTGATCAGTAAGGCTCTTTCTTTTGGTGTGACCTCTCTCATCTTTTGGCTCGTTTTTCTCTTGGTTATTTTCTAACCAGGTGTTGGTAGTTTTCTATTGTTTTGTGGTACCTCTGTTGTTTCTTTTCTTTTCGTGTGGGTTTCAGGTGCCCTTCAAAGCCTATTTCTACTACTCTATTTCTTTGAAAAAGTTTGAAACTTTGGTGTTTGGAAGTGTTCCTTTTCTTCGCTTTGTTCAAGGTTCTGGGCCCTTTCAAAACCCTTCTTACCTTATCAAAAACATGTGACATAATCATGGCATCTACACAAACCCTAAGTGATGCGGAAGAGTCAGTTGTGTGGGTGTTTTCTCTAGTGATGGCGAGGGAGAGATGAAGGACATCAAAGACGATGGAGGCAAGTGCTCTATTTCTATGGTGGTTGCACATTATGATGCTTCTCCATTGTATGTTTCACAGATTATAGAGATGGTGAATCTCTACACTAGTGATGACAAGATGTTGTGTTCCCTGGAGGCTATGCCACCAGTTTCCTTTCCCTATAATGACGCCATTAATGGCGATTCTGATGGATTTTGGAGCAACACCCTTGTTGAAGAGGAGGGCAAGGGAGATATTTTTGAGGATTTGGTTCTTGGGGGGTCTTTTTGGGATGATGAGGAGGATGAATTGCTCTTGGATCTTCTTATTGAGGCCCACCTAAAGTCTGTGCCCTTTGAGAGGGGTGCTTGGTTGGTTGTTAAGGATGATGATTCAATTATAGTTGTGTAGTTGGTAACCAAACATGCTGCTCAAATACACTTTGAAGCCAAGATTCCTACTAAACTTGATGTTATCAAGAAGTTTGACTTTGGGAACTCTATATAGAGGGATTTTCTTCAGCCTCCTTGAAAGGTTCTTCATGCTATGCCTCCTTTGCCTATCTCTCCACTTATTGCTGGCAGGTGGACCTCAAAGGCTATGTCCCCACTTCCTCCTATTGAGGGAGTCGGTTTGGGGACTCCTTCCAAGGTGGAGGTTCCCATATCTATCTTTGTTGCAACTTAGGGTGAGCATTCACCTCCTTGTAATGTGAAGACTATTTGCTAGTTGGTGGAGGAACCTTTTGTGTTTTCTCAGTCTCTTGCTCATCAAACCCCTATTATTTCTATATCTAATGAGTGTGTGGACAGAGCCTCTGCAGGCTTGCAGCACACTCTTATTGGTATATTTTTAGGGAGTAGACTAAATATTGACATTATTTGTAGTTGGCATCCGACTATTGGTTTATTTTTGGTCTACTAAGTGTTAAGGCTCTACTGAATAGTTTCCTCCTATTCTCTTTCAATGCTATCAAAGACTGTTTTTCAGGTTCTTTTGGGAGGTCCTTGGTTTATGGGTAAGGCTTTTCTTTTCCTTCAAAGTTGGGATGTTGGTTTCAATGCTACTAAGATAAATTTTGCTCCTATTTGGGTTTGTCTCCCAGAGTTCCTGTTGGAGTTTTGGGATGAAAGTATTATTTAGGGTATAGTTGATTTTATTGGTTAGTTCATTTCCATTAACAGTGTTACAAAAAATAGAACGAGTTTATGGTGTGCTAGATTTAGTGTTTGTAATGAGATTGGTTTGAAGTTTCCCAACAATGTCAAAGTGTTCTCCAAGTTTGGTGTTTGGAATATGAAACTGCATTATGAGCATTCACAGTTGTATCACTTCCACAATGCTAGACCTTTCTCCTTGTTGTGCCAAGATGTCCATGATAAGATGCATTCCAATGTGCATGCTTTATTTGATTGCTCCTCTATTGATAAGGGGAAGGAGATGGATCATCATGTTGAGTGTGGTCCCTTCACTAATGTTGGTGTTTTTTGCAAGGTTCAACGTAACCTTGATGCTGAGGTTGGAAGCCCATCGAACGAGATTGCTCCCTCGAACAATGGAAGGATATTTCATTTGCTTCTAGCCCCTCTTTTGAGGGATTTGTTGAAGTTTGGGTTCAAACCACCTTGATTATCTTTTGTTGGTTTTGGGTCCTTCCAAAACCATTTTTTGGTTCCTTGCTCTGGTCAAAAGCATTGTTGGTTCTTGTCTCTCTTCTTGGGAGACTTGTTTAGTTTTGTTTCTTTCTATCTCATTGCTTGTGAGATTTGTTTGTTTTTGCATAGTCTCTTTTGCCTCAATGACTATTATGTTTTGGCTTCAGACCCTTCTCGATTTATCTTAATCAAAACATGGGACATAATCCCAAATACAAAAATGCAATAAGAAGTGATAATTCAGACCATAAACAACTGTAGGAATGATTAACTAATGAATTCAAAATTAAGTATTAATTAATACATTAAATAAATGAAATGAAAAGTTATAATAATATACTTACATCTATTTATCGCTTAGTAATTCACTTCAAACATAAAAAAAAAACTGATGAACGAACAAAAGTTATAAAAATTATTATTTTAATTAAAAGACATATTTCCGATGTCCTAAACACAATCATTTACAAACTCTAGTAAAATGAATTTATCTATATTACCTGCTTACATCTCTTTTGTTTTGAAACTACTCTCCTCTAAGGAAGTTCAATAAACAGATCTGAACAATATCCTTTAGCAATTGACAAGGATGCGGTCTAATTGGAAGCAAAAATCTCTAGTATTTTATCCCCTTAATCTGTTATTTTTGTTATCTTCTATTTTGCATGATTTTATACAATGTGTAAAACTGTTTTCAATATATCTATTTATACTTTATAATCACACATGCTTAAGAATGAAGGTAGAGAGATTCATTATTGTATTGGAGAAGGTGTTAAATTTTTACGATAGTGAAATATTTTACTGTGATGAGTTTTTCACTCAAAAGAGTTTTCCCTGTCTTGTATATGCCCTAATTCTAATATACAAATTTTATCCTACAGTTTTCAGTCTAAAGTTGTGCTTCCTCAAAAGCAATTCAATGTATGACTCCATGGAATGATTATAAAAAGAGTTCAAACATAGTCTCCAGTCAGCATATCTAGGTAAGTGATGCATACGATACAAAATCAAGCATGGTCCAACTTTCCAAACACTCTAGAAACAGCATTTTTCCAGAACATGAAAACAAAACTTGATATCTTCTCATCGCTGCAAATATGACAACATGCATCTTGTTATAGTTAAAACCTCCCGTGGCAACTTGCCTGAATTAGCATTACCTGCAGTCTCCACAAGAACATAGTCCAAGTTTTAAATGATGGAGACAACTGACATCTCTCACAACAATTTGCTCTTCAAACAATCTTAGAGACAAACTTGGTTGCAGTTTGGCAATCATCACATACTAAATTTCTTGACAACTGTAATAGTTGGGTCAGGGCCCAGTGGACCTGTTTAACAAGCTGAAGAAAATTGCCGAGTTCTCGTATGGTGGCAGAGGAATTTCTCTTCCTCTGTCTTGTATCTGAAATTGTCTTCGGCAACTATGCATAGATGTCTTGTGTTTGTGGGTGATATTTGTCTCCTACGCAAAAAACGTGTACCATTTTATTGACAACAATCCAACTACATCCAGGTGTCTTTTTAATTCCTCTACCTTTCATTAAATTTCTTACCTCCTGAGTGTCACCCCACCTGCCTATTTCTGCATAAATGTTCGACAAAAGAACATAAGGTGATGCATTTTTAGGATCCAACTCAAAAAGGAGTGTTGCCACGAATTCCCCTAGCCCTGTATTCTTATGTGACCTACAAGCACCGAGCAAACACCTCCAAACAGCCACATCAGGTTTCATTGGCATTTTGATGACGAAGTTTAGCGCTTCCTCAAGATATCCAGCACGGCCAAGCAGATCAACTATGGATGCATAATGATCCATCTTAACCGAGATGAAATAAGAGTTGCCCAGGTCATTAAAGTATTTACAGCCCTCAGCCACTAGACCTGCATGGCTGCAAGCAAACAAGACACAAATGAAGCTTATATTGTCTGGACTAGTTCCAGAGAGCTTCATTAGATCAAAAAGATCAAGGGCATCCTTGCTATAGCTGTGCATTGCATATGCTGCAATCATCGCATTCCATGAAACTACCCCTGGATGATGAATTTGGTCAAAAAGTCCACGCGCCTTATGTATGCTCCCACATTTTGCGTACATGTCTATCAAGGCAGTCACAACCACGTCGGAGGAAAGCCCACTTTCAATTATTTTTTGATGAATTTCCATACCCTGCTCCAAAGCTTCAAGTTTGGCACAAGCAGGGAGGATGCTGGCAAAGGTCGATGAATCTGGTTTTACATTTTGCAGTTGCATTTGCATAAATATCTGCAAGACTTTATCAAAAAGTTCATTTTGGGAATACCCTACAATCATTGCATTCCATGAAACTGCATCTCGTTGAGGCATTTTTTCGAACAATGTCTGTGCCTTCCACATGTTTCCACATTTTGCATACATATCTATCAGAGCAGTTGTAACTACAACATCAGACAAGAATTTGCTTTTAATTATGTTTTGATGGATTTCCATACCCTGTTCCAGTGCTTCAAGCTTGGCACAAGCTGGGAGGATGCTAGCAAAGGTTAAAGAGTCTGGTTTCAGACCTGCCAAGTGCATTTCCTTAAGAATCTCCAGGGCTTTATTGGCAAGCCCATTTTGTACATATCCTACTATCATTGCATTCAATGAGGCTACATCTCGTGGAAGATTTTTGTCAAACAAATAACGTGCCTTCCGTATACTCCCACATTTTGCATACATGTCTATAAGTGCAGTCATAATCACATCAGATATACATCCACTTTCAATTATTTTTCTATGGATTTCCATGCCCTGATTCAAAGATCCAAGATTGGCACAGGCTGGGAGGATGCCAGCAAATGCCGAGGAGTCTGGTTTAACACCTGCCAATTGCATTTGCTTAAAAATTTCCAAAGCATTATCAACAAGCCCATTTTGTGCATATCCTGCAATCATTGCATTCCACGAGGCAAGATCTTGTTGAGGCATTTTGTCAAACATTTCCCGTGCCTTATGGATACTCCCACATTTTGCATACATGTCAATCAGAGCAGTCACAACTACAATATCTGACAAAAACTCACTTTTCATCACTGTTTCATGTACAGCCATACCCTGTTCCAAAGCTCCCATTTTGGCACAGGCTGGGAGGATGCTGGCAAAGGTTGCTGAGTTTGGCTTTACACCAGTTGATTGCATTTGGTTAAAAATCTCCAATGCTTTATCAATTAGCCCATTCTGTGCACATCCTACAATAATGGTATTCCATGACACAACATTTACTTGAGGCATTTCTTCGAAAAGTTTTAGAGCCTCGTCAACAGCACCACTTTGTGCATATCCAGTAATCATGGCATTCCATGAAACTACATTTGCATTATGCATTTTGTCAAACAGTTGACGTGCCTTGTGTAAGTTTCGACTTTTTGCATACATGTCTAGCAGAGAATTCGTCACAGTAACGTCAGATTGAAATCCACACCTAATAATTTTTCCATGGATCTGCAAACCATGTCTTAAAGATGCGGTGTTAGCACATACAGGAAGAATTCCCGAGAAAGTAAACTGATCAGGTTTGACAACTGTCAGTTGCATTTGGCGGAAAAATGCCAATGCCTGTTGAGGAAAGCCATGCCTTCTGTAAGCTGCAATTATCATATTCCATGAGTAGACATTTTGTTCGGTCATGTGATCGAAAACATTGCGAGCATCCACCAGACTTCCGCACTTGTCATACATGTTGATAAGAGTATTTTGTAAGACTGTTTGAGTAGCAAATTGAAATCCTCTGCCATTGATGTGAGAATGGATTTGCTTACCCTCTGAAAGCGCATTCTTGGCAATGCAGAGCCGTAATAGGTTAATATATGTAGTAAAATCTACAGGAAGGTTTGGTTGTGTTAACAGAACGTATAGTGCTTCCTTTAAGCGACCCTCTCTACAGTAGGCTCTGAGATTTCGATTAAGATGAGAAATTGAGGACATTGTATGAGTATCATCATTTCTGGTTGTGGTAACCCAAATCAAAAGAGGAGAGAAAACCCATCTGCTCTATCATTTGCAAGAAGTTATCAAATAAAACTTTGAAGTATAAATGAAACTCTCGAGTATTGTAGAGGTGAAAATTACATATCCTGCATAAAATGGGAGAGAAATCTTTAAAAAAAAAATTAAAAATGGGAGAGAACTTATTTGTTATATTATTTGGAAAAAGTTTTTTAATATCAAATAAAAATTTCAAATATAATGAAATTTTTTATTTTTAGTTTCCAAGTCTTGTAGAGGAGTAAAGATTTTTCAATTTCTTTTATATTTAAATTTAATTTTGTAAAAGTGTAATATTTAAAATGAGAGATTTTAGAGTACAAGCTAACTAAATTTATTTCTTATCCCATCTTTTACTTAGTTTTAAACTTGGGGTTTGAAGCAAACTCATTTTATTCTTGTTTTCTCACTCTAATCAAAATTACCAATGTAGTTTTGCCTCTTGAATTAAATTGCAAGAACATACCCCTTGTCACATCTATTAACCTATTTTATCCCTATGGTCTAAAGTAAACTCATGTTTTCCATGTTTCCTAACCCTAGTTAGAATCATTGGTACAATTTAGTCTCCTCAATAGAATCATAGGTGCAAACTTGCTTGTCTTATTCAAATTCCAATTTTACTTTCCCCAAGTCAACTCCATCTAATATTGGGTTGTCATCCATCAGCTTGCATGTAAAATCTTTCAAATTAACATCTAGGATTTGCATATTTAAAAGCAAGATCCTATGGAATTTAAAATCATTGAAAGCATTTTTCCTAAAGCAATTCAAAGCATTCTAGAGAATTCAAATGTGAGATATTTGAACACCAAATAATATAGGAGAACAACAATAGGAAACAACCAAAAAAAATGAATTTTATCTTATATTAAGCATACACTTTGGATTAGGGCAAAAGGAATGTAAAAATGACAAAAGACATGAAAGCTCTCATCATTGGCGATCATAGGTGATTTCTCCAACTGGTAGTCAATGGTTGAAATAGAGTGTGGGTGCCCAATCTTATAGTATAACTTTGTCGCATCATAAATTCTCCCTTAAAATTGGCTTGGGAATGGTTCAATTTATATATTTTAGGTTGGTTGAATAGATGGATTAGATTAGGTCTAATGAGATGGAGGGTTAGGGCCGATTCTCATGTAGGAGAGAATGAGAAGATGATAAGTGGCATCATGTGATTGGTGCACATGATTATGACAAGGATGGAGGAGAAATGAAGGGCGGAGATTCAATCAAATATTGATGGATGGTGGTGATTGAAATGGTTCTTTTGGAGTCTTATACACTTGGAGCTATGTCCAAGGTTGATTTTTTATTTGCAAATTATTAGTTAGTTGACTGAAATTGATTAGTTTATTTGACTAATGATGAGTGAGATTTTAAAGGAATTAAATAAATATGGGTGTATTTATTTAATTTATGAAAATATATTGGCAAATGATTGAATTAATTAAATAAATATAATTTATTCAATGAAGATGGGAATGATAGAAGAAAAATTTTAATGAGTTAAATTAATTGAATAAACAAGGTAAATTACTCAATTAATATTAGATTGGTTAATTGAATAATCAAGACATATTCAATTGACATTTGAAGAATGATTAAGGTTAATTAGTGTTTGAAGTGGATCTGTGAGGTGGATCTAGTGTGATGACAATTGAAATGCAAGTATGGATTATAGGTGTCCATAAATAGCAATAGAAATTCTTGCATCATGCATCTTGTATTTTGTGTGTACTTGAAATCTTCTAATACAAATTATAGAGACCACCTTAAGGAGCTTGACTTATGCTCAAGGAATTCTAACTCATCAATCCTAACAAATCAATCTCTTAAAGGATCGTCTTAACACCACCTTGACCACAATTTAGTTATTGCATATAAGAGGCAAAAAATATAGGAGAAACTAACATACATAGGATGATGAAATATAGAATACAATCACAAGAGATCAAGATAGAATCACATGCATGATCTTATCCAAAAAATTTCCAAGATCCAAAGACTTATTTTCTTCAAAATAATGTCTTCACATTTAATATCATAGTTAAGCTCCAGTAGTAGAATGCACATATAGTCTAATTCCATCACATACAACACCATCATCATCAAAGAGTTAAGCAACTTCCTAACCTCTTTGTTAATTTTTTATTTACTTGTCATGTTATGGTTATTAGAGTGTTAATTATCTTTTTTCTCCTAGATTTAATATTTTTTGAAGAGGGTTTGTTTTATTTTTCTTTATTTGGTGAACTCGACTCATTGAACCACTCTAGTTTCCCTAGGGTTGTATCATTTTTTTTGGTTTTTTAGATCTAATACTTCTAATTTTATAATTTTATATTAGATCTAAACATCCTCTTATTTTATCTCTTTTAATCTTTTTTCTTGTATGCTAAGATCTCAACCAATTTCTCACCTTCCACTTAGAATAACACCAAGATTAAATCCAAAAATGGCCATGAACCAAAATGGCATGAATACTATTGAAAATATAAAACTATGATCTATCTTAGTGAAGATAAATCATTTGGTCAAGATGCCCATATTTTTTTTATCGGTACCTCAAGAATTTTTAAATCACTTCATCCATTAAGGACCAATTGAACCAACACATCCACTTTATCAACATATTCAAATTTATTCAACTTAGAAGATGTATAAATCGACAATAGAAGTCCAAGATTCATCACTTAGAATTCCACCTTAGATGTTACAATAGATATTTGAATTTAGGTCTCCACAATGAGAATCCAATGCTTTCACTAATTAAGTTCAACTCCTTTAACAATCAACATAAATGAACCACACCTTCCATTCCACCTATTGCATTCTCTCATGATGTAATTCCTAATAATGGGTACCATGGATCTCTTTATATATTGGCCACTATAGCACCTAAGAAAATTTAAGGAATTATTATGAATCCTAGTTCACACTTTAGTTGTTATACAAAAGAATATTTGCAAAATAATTATTTCCATGAAGATGTTACCAAATTTCACTCAATGCTCAATTTGGTAGAGTACGGCTCGATTGGTTACATTTAAAAGTGAAGGGTATTCAAACATTTACGCTAAGTTAAATTATTGCTGTGAGGGGATGCTTTCAAATGGATTTTATTTTTATTATGCAATGTTTTACAACAGAAAAGTTACAAAAATTGCATAATATTGTTGTCTTTATTCATTTTGTAATAAAAATGTATACAAATTTCATAAACATTGTTGTTTCATGCATTAACATCAAAGAATGCTTAAATGTCCCACACAAGCCGTGGGAGTAGCTGAACTAATGCAACATAAACATAAACTATACAACTGAAGATAAAAGTAGAAAAGCACATGAGGAGAAGGTATATCCATCATTTCCGGGTGGCATAGTTTGGTGTTGATCTTCTTTGTTTCAACTCCTCCTTGTTGTTGATCTCCAATTGAACCTACATGATGATGAAAGGATTGGGTTAGAGCTTGGGATATCAATCTCATCATATGTCCTATCAATAGAAATATAGCCTATATCTATGATACATTTGATCAGTTGAGCAATTATCATGTGTATGGAAGAGAGCCAAGATCAAATGATCAAATGAAAGTCAAATCATCAGGAAAAGCATTGAGCTTCATTGTTTTATCTAACTTGTTTGTTCACTGTGCAGGTACATGTTTATATATCATTTCATGATTCATCTTGTTTGACATCACAACATGTGGAGTAAAAATGGGCTCCCACAAGGGTTGAGCCCAACATGTCGCTCTTTTGTGTAAAAATCCTCTGTAAAACTTTCAAGCAGTGCATAACTATTTACAACTAAAGATCTCAAAATCCAAACACAATAATTGCAGACAGATTCATTACTCATAAACCCAAACTTGCATTTCACAAATATTGATAATGCCACTGAATATTCAGGATCAGTACTTACAGTTAACAAAAAACACTAAGATTCTGCTAAACAATAGTATAATTGTTGTTATAAGGTAAAGACTAAATTAGCTCATATGGGGCATCCAGTATATTGCAATCGCAGATCAAAATTGGAAAGACTATGCACTTTGATTCAAACTAGACCAAACACGAAATTCAATTACAAAAGCTTGCAGTAGTCCATGAGACCTCCATAGAATTAATGCCTGATAGCCACAAAGGCCATCAACAGTTTGTCGCGAGATACCCGGGCTTGCAGTGATAATCCTTTAGCTAAAACCTCTGATCAAGATTGGGATGCGTGATCAGTGGCCTTGGTATGGATGCCTCTCACAAAGATCTCTGTGTGCATGTTCTGGAGTGGTCGTCTCTCTTCTGAGCATTGCTTTGAATGCTGGAAAGTTCCGATAGCTTGTGTGGAAGGTCGCTGGCTAAGAGTCGGAGGCTCTGCCTGGACAGCGATACCTATCTTGCCTCAGGATGTTGATCCTTTACACCTCCTGCCAGTACACATAGACCAGTGAGCACGAAAGAAAGATGTTCAAATGTTTACAATGAATATTCTCAAGTGATGATTGCTACGCACGCACCTAAAGTGTAGCCAGAACAGCTATGCCCTCTGCGCTAACAAGACTTGATGTCCAATATTCGTGATAATGAAACTACACAGAAATCACAAATTTAAACTAATTGCTTAACCCGACACCAAGGATGTCGGCCACAAGGAAAACATTAAAATTCAAAATTCAAATTAACTTCAGGCGCCTCAAATGAGGTCGGCCCAGCCACAACTAAAAATTCTTTATTTATTAGTTTAGTGTTTAAAAACACTACTCAATGATGTCGACCCAGAGTTTATTCAAAATGAGGGACATTACAATCCCCTCCCTCAGATCGTTGCTCGTCCTCCAACAACCTCAAATTTGGATTTTCAAATATCTCAACTCCCTCCCAAGTGGCATCTTCAATGGGAAGATTCTTCCACTTCACCAGGTACTACGGAATAATCTTGTTCCTTAGGCGCTTCTCTCTCACATCCAGCACTGTTTCGGGTTCGAGAATGAGTTTGCCCTCGTCATCAAAAGGCGACAATTCTACTGATGGAGTGATCTGTTGTCCCAATGCTTTCTTCAAGCATGATACATGAAAAATATTATGAATCCTGCTCCCTGGGGGTAATTCCAGCTCATACGCAACCTCTCCTATTTTCCTTGTGATCTTGAATGGCCTATAAAACCTTGGTTTCAGTTTCTCGACTCTGTTCCCTTTGAGGGTTGATTGTCTATAGAGCTGCAACCTTGGATACACCATGTCATTGACCTCGAAGACCCTCTCAGTCCGCCTTTGATCTGCATACAATTTCTGCTGATTTTGGGCATGCTGCAAATTTTCTCTTAACGAGTTCATGATATCCATGTTTTGCTGCACCATGTCCTTTGCACTCGGTACCTGACTGTCTATTAGAATGAGATCCATGAAGGAAGTAGCTTCGTAGCCGTAAGGAGCTTTGAAAGGGGTCATCTTAATGGACATGTGGTATGTGGTATTGTAACAAAATTCTCCGAGATGCAGCGACTTCACCCAAGCTGATTGTTGCCCTATCACATAGTTCCTCAAGTACCCTTCGATCCATTTGTTCACTATCTCGGTTTGTCCATCCGTTTGGGGGTGGTAGCTATTGCTAGGCGTTAACTCTATATGCACTAAACGAAAGAGATCTTGCCAAAACAGACTGATAAATCTACTATCTCGATCACTCACAATGTTTCTTGGCAACCCATGTAATCTAAATACTTCTTTGAAAAATAAATCAGCAACTTGTGGTGCCTTAAATTCTGAAGTAATGGCAAAGAAGTGTGCATACTTAGTAAGCCTATCCACCACAACATAAATGCAATCTTTACCTTGTGCCCTTGGCAGCCCTGTGATGAAGTCCATCGAGATACTCTCCCATTTTTTATTGGGGATGGGTAGGGGCTGCAATAATCCGGCTGGTAATACATGCTCCGTTTTGTTCTGTTGACATACTAAACACTCCCTTACAGGCTGCAATACATCTTTTTTTAATCCCTTCCATGCGAAACGTTCCCTTACTTGCTTGTATGTTTTGAACAATCATGGATGACCAGCAAGCAGAGTATCATGACAAGCTTTGATAATCTTGCTTTTGACCTTTGATTGAGGTGTAAGGTAGACTCGGTCTTTGTAAAGAATGAGCTCCTCGACCACCCTGTACCTGTCATCAATTATTCTTCCTTCCATAATGTCATTAGTGAATGAATCCTTATTGTACTCAGCTGTAATAGCAACTTTCCAATCAGCTGCTATATCAGCCATAGCATAAAGATAAGACTTCCTAGAAAGAGCATCAGCTACCACATTATTCTTGCCCTTCACATACTCAATATCGAAATCATAAGCTTGAAGTTTGCTTACCCATTTTTGTTGTCTATCATTCAAATCTCGCTGATTTAGGAAATACTTCAGGCTGTTATGATTCGTTTTTACCACGAACTTTCCGCAAAATAGGTATTGTCTAAATTTAGCAAGCGCATGCATGATTGCCAACATCTCCTTGTCATAAATAGAGAAAGCCCTTTCAGGTTTGGTGAGCTTTCTACTCTCATAAGCAATAGGGTGTTTGTTTTGCATTAGGACAGCTCCAATGCCTTCCCCTGAAGCATCACACTCAAGCACAAAAGGAGATGAGAAATCAGGAATGGCTAAAACAGGACATGAACTCATTACCTCCTTGAGCTTGTTGAATGCCTATTGGGTTGTGGGACTCCATGTGAAAGCTCCTTTCTTCGTCAGGTCAAGGGGGCTACAAGTTGAGAGACGTCCTTCACGAACCTTCTGTAATAGCTGCATAAGCCCACAAATCCCCTTAACTGTGTCAGATTTTTGGGGGTAACCCATTCTTGTATTGCCTTGATCTTTTCTTCATCCACACTAACCCCTTGAGTGCTGATCTTGTGGCCCAAATATAAGATCTCAGTCAATCCAAACTCACATTTTGACATTTTGGTGTGGAATGAATTCTTCTCGAGAATGTCAAGCACTTCCTCTATGTGCTTCAAATGCTCTTCCCAAGTTTTACTGTAGATCAAGATATCATCAAAGAAAACCAACAGAAATTTCCTTAATTGTAGAATCAATACCTGATTCATACAAGACTAAAAGGTGGCGGCGGCATTGGTTAATCCGAATGGCATCACTAAGAATTCATAATGCCCGTAGTGACACCTAAAGGTTGTTTATTGAACATCCTCGTCTCTAACTCGAATCTAATGGTAGCCGGATAGCAAATCTATCTTGGAGAAGTAAACTGCTCCATGTAGCTCATCTATCAATTCATCGATCCTAGGGATGGGGTAGCGATTCTTAATCATCTTCTTGTTGAGGGCTCGATAATCAATGCACATCCTGAGTGTCCCATCCTTTTTTATTAACACCACCGATGAAGCAAAGGGACTTGAGCTTGGCCGTATGAACCCCATATCCAAAAGCTCTTTGATTGCCTTCTCAATTTCCTCTTTGTATATTCGAGGATGACGATAAGGAGTGGTGATCACTGGTTTAGCTCCTTCCTCCAACTCTATCACATGCTGAAATCCTCGATCTGGTGGCAATCCCGCTGGTATCTCTTTGAAGACTTTGCACTTCTTATTCAAGATAGCTTGAATGTCCCTTGGGAATGCTCTTTCCTCCTTTGGTGCGCTTGTATCTGCAATGAAGCACTCCACTGCCCATGCCACTTGATCTCGACGAAATGATCGCTCCATTCTTCTAGCTGAAACTACCATAGGCCCATTTTTGGAGAGGCCCTTGAGCACAACCTCCTT
>VDFB02148107.1:0-12346 GCA_007258455.2 Sequoia sempervirens
AATTCTCTTTCACTATAATAATAAGCTTTGAAAGAGATATACTTTTGAGGATCCATGGCCTCCTTAGAATATCCAAATTATCTTATTAATCTTAATACACAAAGGCTCAAGTCAAATACACCAGACACATTATTTTATGATTATGGACAATGACTTCAATATGGATGGATTGGGTATGCGATGGACCAGTAGTTGGAAAGTTATATTAGTGAACACAAGATGGTGCGGTGAGGACAAATTTCTAATCATTGCTTGGAAATAGTCACTTGAATGATGTTGTTTAGGACTTGAGACTCTGGTAAGGCTCAATCTAAAATATCCTTATAGATAGTTTAATCAAAAAATGAATATTTGAGTTGGTGCATTCTTGAGATAATTAAGGGGATTGCAATGGGTAGATGGTTGAGAGGGTGATGAGGCCCCTTGGACAGTCATCTAGCAACAATAAGTGGTAAAAAAAAAAGCAAGACTCTTGATGGTTATGGTCATAACTTGTGAGTAACCTTGCTCAACTCAACCAACTATTGAGTGATTGGATGTAATAGACACACCTGCTTATGAAAAGGGTGATCACGTGTGAAGCTAGGTACATGGTGTGAGCCAAAGGCTCTACCAAATTATTGCTCAAATATTCCAAACTTCCATTGCATATACCCAATAATGATTGATCCTGGCATGAAGAAGCTGGAGATTAGACTATATTGCATTGGAACTTGTTGCAAGTATGAAGGTGTTGTCATTGATGTCAACAAGCCTATGTTGTCATTGGCGATAGTTGTGCAGTGGTTGAGATGGATTGTTTCTTTGATTAGTTGCATTATGTTTTCATCAATTAAGTTGTTAATGTTAACCTCTGGTGTTGAGTTGATAAGCTTTTGTTTATGGTTTAGATTTTGAGGATATTGAGAAAATTGATAAAATAAGGAAATAGGGTGTTGCAGAGGTATTCTGGTTTGTAGAAGTGTTATTTTTTTGCTTCGCATTTATTTTGAGTTGAATAATTTCTTGTATGGTATAGACATGTTGGATAGAGGTGTTTAGAGTTTCTATATCTAGAATTTCATCTTCTAGATCGATGGTCAAAGGAAGTTATGTTCACTAGTGTGTGAACCGATTTTGCAGTGTTGCTTATAAAGGTGCTTGGGAGAAATGTATTTGCTTTGCATATCTCTGTAGTTTTTCTTCAAGTCTTGCAATTATGAAGATATGTTAATGGTGTTGATCTCTTTCTTGCATCAAGAGTGTTCCTAGTTTGGTGCTTTGAAAGTTGGATTTTAGTGTTGCAATGTTTGGTAGTGCAGTCTAAATATACAAGTTGTGTACATTCTGAAGGTGTGAATTATTGCAGAGTTTTATGGATTTTAGGTTGATAGAGGAATATTCTAGGTTGTGGTGAAGCATGTTATGTGGTTCACAAGTCATCTTTGGATCTGAGGAAGCATGTAATCCAAATTTTAATGGTGTTTGCATAGGTAACGACTGACCCAGTGTTTACACTACATTCAAAGATTTTCAAGCAGTATGAAAGTGTAGTGTGGCATGTAAGAGTTAATATGGGTCCTAGTTAAGTTTTTTTTGGTCCACTTTTCATTCCTATCCACTGCGGGAATGCTTATTGCTGACCTATTTTGAATTTGTAAGGTGTAAGGTGAGTGTAGCCAACTTGAAGATGTTTTTCAAGTTGTGGATGGTATAAATGCAAGGTGAATTAATGCAAGAGAAATGGTGTGTGGAATAGAGTTGAGTGTGGTGATGCGAAATTAAGTGCAAAAGTGTGAAATGTAGTGCGAGCTATAGTGAAAGGTTGTTGAATGTAGTGAGATGAGGTATCTTGATCTCCTGAAGACTGCAAGTGTTGTTGAAGATGTTGTGGTGGAATTTATGTTGCATTGAGGTAATGTTCTTTGTGTAACATTCTATCTTCTTTTTCTTTCTATTTTGGCAGTGAGCCTTTTTAGACACTGCATCCTAATCTGGTAGTGAGCCTCTTTGTACTAGTTTTGTAATTTTACTTATGTTGTGAGGTAATCCTCACTGTGGTTTTTCCCTTCTAGGGTTTTCCACATAAATTTGGTGTTCTCTTGTGTATGGTGCTAGTTGTTTCAATTTCTGTTATTTTCTTTTCATGCTCAAATATTATAATAGATTAAGGGTTTAATGAATGCATGCAGATCTGATTACTATTGAGGGTCTTAATGTTTTAATTTGGGAAAACTGATTCATCCCCCTCTCAGTTGTATTTTTGATTCAACAATTGGTATCAAAGCAAGGTCTCTTGAAGAAAAGTGTAACCACTTGATGTAGATCCGAGATGGCGAGCAAGAAGGAGATCCCTATGTTTGATGGCACAAACTATGCATTCTGGAAAGTGAAGATGGAAGGCTATCTAGTTTACCTTGGATTTGATGTCATAAAGGAAGTAAAGATTGTATATAACATTCCTTTGGATGGACCAAGCACAAGTGATGAAATTAAGGCCTATGAAACATATGGTAAGGAAAGGTTTTGTTCATTTGAGTAGTCTTGCACATACAAAATTAGTGAAAGTTATGGATCTAAAAGCTGCTAAAGAAGTTTGGGATAAGCTAGAAAGTGTTTATGAAGGAGATGATAAGGTAAACAAGCTAAGTTGCAGAATTTTAAGACACAATTTGAGACTTTGTGAATTTTTTAAGATGAAATAATTACAAGTTACATGTAGAGGGTTGGCGAAGTAGTAAGTGCTATGAGAGGTCTTGGTGCACAAGTCAAAGAACCTAAAGTGGTAAAGAAAATTCTTAGAACTATTCCCGATTCTTATAGTGAAAAGGTTTTTTCTATTTAGGAAGTTGCAAATTTTAATACATACACTAGAGATCAATTGTTTGGCACACTAACTTCATTTGAGATGAGAAAAATTGGTTTGAAGAATGGTACAAAAGTGGAAACTTCTTTCAAGACTAGAAAATAAAAAAAAGTTGAGGATTCAAATGGAGATGATCTTGATGATGTGGAAGCTAACTTTGTAAGAAGAATGAAAAAGGGCACTGGTAAGTACAAAGTTAAATTACCTTTCAAATGTTTTAGTTGTGGAAATATAGGTCACTATGCTTCGAGATTTCAAAACAAAATTGTGAACAATAAGAACAAGGAAAACAAAGGAAAAATGATCAAGAAAAGCTACTATGTTAGAGAGGATGCTAGTATTTATGATGATGAATCTAATTATGAAGATGTTGATGATGAATATTTGTTCTTGGCTTTAAAAGATGAATTTGGTTCTACTAACTCTAAATGTTGTGCACGAAGGAAAGTGTTTCAGAGAAAAATGATAAAGGTGGAAGTACTTTGGTATTTGCTTTTCATGTTAGATAGGACAAAAACTATTGGGTTATTGAAAGTGCTTGCTCAAATCATATGACCAAAGACAAGAGTAAATTTGTTAAGCCTGAAAAATATGATGGAGGACTTGTTAAATTTGGAGATGATTCAGGTGCTAAGATTTGTAGAATAGGTTCAATCAGTTTTGATGGCAAGCATAATATTAAAGATGTTTATTATGTTAAAGGTTTAAGTAATAAACTCTTGAGTGTTGGAAAAATGTGTAGCAAAGGATACAATCTTATGTTTTAGGATGATGGATGTGAGATCAAAAAAGGGTTTGGAACTATGATTGTTGTTAGAAAGAGGATATATGGAAATATCTATCAACTCAAGGGTGTTGATGGTTAATATTTTATGACTCAGATTAATGATAGATGGTTATGGAATAGAAGAATGTGCCACATCAATTTTGATAACTTTTTAAAAATCAATTCAATTCAAGCAGTGAGAGATTTGTTGAGGATTACAAAGCCTATCAATGTTGTTTGTAGAGATTATCAATTTGGAAAATAAACTAGTAGTTTCAAGGGAAAGGAACAATCTTCTACTGGACTACTAGAATTAGTACACACCTACCTTTGTAGTCCTACAAGAGTGAGAAGTCTTCAAAGTGACATGTATTTTATGATTTTGATGTGGGTTACTTTTTTGAGAGAAAAATTAGAAGCTCTAGATAGATTTAAAGCATTCAAAGTTATGGTTGAAAATGAGATGGTTTGAAGATCAAAAAGTTGAGTTCTGACAGAGGTGGAGAGCTCACCTCCAATGAATTTAACATGTTTTGTGAGAATCATGGCATAAGAAGACACTTTTCTGACACTAGGACTCCTCAGCAAAATGGAGTGGTTGAAAGGAAAAATAGTATTGTTGAAGAAGTTGCAAGGAATATGATGAAAGAAGCTAACCTACCAAAAGTCTATTGGAGAGAAGCAATTCATATTGTTGTTTACATACTTAATAGAGTTCAAGCAAGAGCTAACACAAATTCTCTATGAGTTGTGGTACGAAAGGATTCCTACTGCCAAGTACTTTAGAGTGTTTGGAAGAAAATGCTATATTAGAGGAGATGATGAAAACTTAGGAAAGTTTGATGCAAGTTATGATGAAAACTTAGGATTATTGAAAGTACAAGTGTCAAAGTTGATGAAGATTTGAGGAATTTAGTAGTAATAGATGGATATGAGTCAGATGAATCTTCTTGCAGAGAAGAAGAAGAAAAAGCTAAGGAAAAAGAAGTACATAATGAAGAGGAATAAGCTTCGGAAAAAGAACCCTAAGATCCTTAAGTATGTACAGAGAAATAATTTTGAAGAATAGATCATTGGTGACAAAAGCAAACGTGTATTGAAAAGAAGAAGAGTTGTTGAAGCAGAAGTAAATATATGTTTACTTTCTAAAGTTGAACCTAATACAGTGAGTGAAGCATGCAAAGTTGAACATTGGATGAAAGAAATGAGAGAAGAACTCATGCAGATTGAGAAGAATCAAACTTGGGAATTGGTTCTTAGACCTAAAAAACAAAAACACTATTGGAACTAAGTGGGTATTTAGAAACAAGTTGAATAAGAATTGTGAAGTGGTAAGAAACAAGGAAAGGCTTGTGTGTAAGGGCTATGCATAAGTTGAAGGAATAGATTTTGAGGATACATTTTCTTTAGTGGCTTGAATGGAAGCAATTAGAATGTTCTTGGCATATGTAGCATACAAGGATTTTAAAGTGTATCAGATGGACATGAAGTATGCTTTCTTGAATGGAGAATTGGAAGAAGTTTACATGGAACAATTGGAAGGACTTCAGTTGTCAGATAAACTTAATATAGTTTGTAGATTGTTCAAAAGGAATTATATGGATTGAATCAAGCTCCTAGATCTTGGTATGAAAGGTTGGACAGATATTTGATATAACAGGGATTCAATAAGGGTACCATAGATAGTAATCTCTACTTTAAGGTTGAGGAAGATAGAATCTTGATAGTGGTTGTATATGTTGATGACACAATTTTTTGGGGCAATGAAGTTGTGTGTAGGAAGTTTGAAAAAGAGATGTAGAAAGAGTTTGAGATGTCTATGTTTTGGGAGATGAATTTCTTCCTTGGGCTATAAATCAATTAGACATAGAAAGGCATATTCATTTCACAATCAAAGTATGTTAAAGAGATGTTGAAGAAGTTTGGAATGGAAGACTCCAAACTAGTATGTACTCCTATGGTTACTAGTCAATTGCAAACTGAGTAATGATGATGAATCCCCTAAGGTTGATTAGAGCAAGTATAGATCTATGATTGGTGGACTGCTATACCTAACTGCTACTAGACTAGATATTATGCATGCAGTTTGTCTTATGGATAGATTTCAAGAACGTAAAGAGACACATGTTGTAGCAATGAAGAGGATATTCAGATATTTGAAGGGCACTCCAGATTATAGCTTGTGGTATCCTAAGGATATTGATTTCATATTGAGTGCTTACATAGATGAAGATTGGGCTAGCTATGTGGATGATAGGAAAAATACAAGTGGCGGTGCATTCTTTCTTGGATGTAGATTGGTACCATGGCTAAGTAAGAACCAAGATTTTATTTATTTATCTACTACAGAGGCTGAGTATATTGCAATAGCATCTTATTGCACACAAGTACTATGGATGAGACAAACATTGAAGGATATTAGAGTGATGTATGATGAGCCTATTTCTATCTTTTGTGATAATACAAGTGCAATCAATATTTCAAAGAATGTTGTGATGCTTTCAATAACAAAGCATATATTAATAAGATTTCAGTTTTTGAGAGAAAAGGTTGTGGAGAATTAAGTAAAGCTTGAATATGTACCTGCAAAGGATTAGATTGCTAACATATTTACTAAGGCTTTTCCTAAGGATACTTTTGAGTATCTTTAGGAGAGGTTGGGGTTTATTGCCCCTCCTTATTTGAACTAGATGCATATGGAGATGCATTAGTCCAATGGATCTATGGATTCATTCCTTGTCTAGAATAATGTTGGTGGCTACCTCTCAAGGGGAATAGGTAGTGACATTGTTGTAGTATGGAATATATTCTGTCATTATA
This sequence comes from Sequoia sempervirens, assembly GCA_007258455.2. Taxonomy (NCBI): domain Eukaryota; kingdom Viridiplantae; phylum Streptophyta; class Pinopsida; order Cupressales; family Cupressaceae; genus Sequoia; species Sequoia sempervirens. Next base: position 6,432 of record VDFB02148107.1, read on the forward strand.
TAGAAGTTGTTGAGTTGATTGGTGTATACTCCTAAGGGGGAGTATTAAGAGTAGTTGCAAGTATCTTGGTTCTATGTCAAAGGGGAAGACCAATGCAAAATATTTTATCTTTTGCCATAGATGTCAAAGGGGGAGAGAGAGAAGTCATGTGAAATTTTTTGTTTATACAAAGGGAGAATGAGGCGAGTATCAAATGGGGGGAGAGGGTAATTAGTTAGTTGTGCAAGGTGGAGAAAAGAGAAAAGGAAATAGTAATGTTCAAAGCTATTGTCTTTGATGGGTTTTCACATTTGTGTTTCCATCAATGACAAAGGGGGAGATTATTGCAAGTATGAAGTGTTGTCATTAATGTCAACAAGCCTGTGTTATCATTGGTGACAGTTGTGTAGTGGTTGAGAGAGATTGTTGCTTTGATTAGTTGCATTATGTTGTCAAAAGTTAAGTTGTTGATGTTAACCTTTGGTGTTGCTTTGATAAGCTTATGTTTATGGTTTAGATGTCGAGGATATTGAGAAAAATGATAAAACAAGGAAATAGGGTGTTGCAAAGGTATTCTGGTTTTATAGAAGTGCTCTTGTTTTGCTTTGCATTTCTTCTGAGTTGAATATTTTTTTGTATGGTCTAGATATGTTGGATAGAGGTGTTCAAAGTTTCTATATCTATAATTTTTACTTCTAGATCGATGGTCAGAGGAAGTTATGTTCACTAGTGTGTGAATCGGTTTTGTAGTGTTGCTTATAAAGGTGTATAGGAGAAATGTATTTGCTCCGCATTTCTCCACAATTGTTCTTTAGGTCTTGTGATTATAAAGATATGTTTATGGTGTTGAAATCTCACCTACATCAAGAGTGTTCATGGTTTGGTGCTCCGGAAGTTGGATTTTAGTGTTGCATTGTTTGGCAGTATAGTTTGAATGTATAGGTTATGTACATTATGAAGGTGTGAATTATTGTGAAGGAGTTTGATGGATTTTAGGTTGATAGAGGAATATTCTAGGCTGTGGTGAAGCATGGTATGTGGTTTGCAAGTCATCTTTGGATCTGAGGAAGTGTGTAATTCAAAGTTTAATGGTGTTTGCACGGGTAATTACTAACCTGGTGTTTACACTACATTTGATGATGTTCAATCATTATGAAAGCATAGTGTGGCATGTAAGAGTTAATATGGGTCCCAATTAAGTTTTTTTTTCATCTACTTTTAATTCCTATCCACCACGAGAATGCTTAGTTCCAAACTATTTTGAATTTGTAAGGTGTAAGGTGAGTGTAGCCAACTTGAAGATGTTTTTTCGAGTTGTGGATGCTATAAATGCAAGGTGAATTGAAGCGAGAGAAAGGGTGTGTGGAATAGAATTGAGTGTGGTGATACAAATTAACTGCAGATGTGTGAAATGCAGTGTGAGCTATAATGCAAGATTGTTGAATGCAGTGAGTTAAGGTATATTGATCTCCTAAAGACCGCAAGTGTTTTTGAATTTATTGTGGTGGAATTTCTATTGCATTGAGATAATGTTCTTTGTGTAACATTCTATCTTCTTTCTTCTTTCTATTCCAGTAGTGAGCTTGGGTTGTGAGCCTTTCTAGACAGTGTGTCCTATTTTGGCAGTGGGCCTCTTTGTATTTGGTCTTGCAATTACTTATATTGTGAGCTAATCCTCACCATGGTTTTTCCATTCTAGGGTTTTCCGTGTAAATTTGGTGTTCTCTTATGTATGGTGTTAGTTGTTTCAGTTTATGTTATCTACTTTTCATGCTCAAACATTATAATAGATTAAGGGTTTAATGAATGCATGTGGATCTGATTATTGTTGAGGGTTTTAATGTTTTAATTTGGGACAACTAATTCAACCCCCTCTCAATTGTCTTTCTCATTCAACAAAACTTTGAATAGGAAAAATCATGAATTGTAGGGATGAGGTTTTTGCCTCACCCTGATGCTGATCGGCAAAGGTTTTCATCTCTATCAAATCATCATGACATCTTGTCCAACCATGATGATCTCCCACAAAATAAGCATTCAAATATATATATCAACATTTATGCAACCCAAATGGGTATGCCTGAGTGATTTAAAAAATGTTTATTATTATCTTAAAAATCATTTTATTATATTATTTAATATTTTTTAAATATATTAAATTCAAATCTTAATGTTGAAGAAAATTTTCTCACCTAAATTTAAATTTAGGGCCTAGATGGGATTGGGGACATGACAATCCTCCCTTCCGAAATTTGCTTTCCCTCAAGCAATTGCAAGCATGTGTCCATGAGTGCTAAGTCTATCAACAAGTGATGAAAGATATGATCTCCGAGGCACGACCACCTATACCAAGTATTTTGTTTCTCCACTCTAATATAAACATCATCAATCCAATGATTTTGAAGCAACTCATCATTATCCCAATGAAATAGTGCACTAATCATATTAGTACTGAGATCCCAAATCATCTCACCATCACATTCAACAAATATGAGGAGATAGATGTATCTCAAGAGGCTATTGGAACCAGCCAACTTCCCAACTTTGAATGATCTCCCATGAATGTGCAAAGCAACCATCATAGGTGCATGAAAAAGCATATCAACCCATCTTAAGTGGTGATGTTGGTTAGAACAAAACCCCTAAATCTAAAAAATAAGACTTATGATGACATAATAAGTGCCTCTAATGACATATGATGATAGTGCCTCATCATTATGCCAACCTCCAATGATAAAGAGATGATCCATATCTCTCCAAATCACCTAGACAATCGTTATCCTCCAAGTACTTCCAAGGAAATCCATGTATAATAATGTAGAATATGTTGGACACTGGGAACACTGAGAGGGGGGGGGTGAATCAATGTTCAATGATTTCTACTTCTAAAATAAATCAAACATTATCAATAGAAATAATAGAGCTTCATTTATCATTTCCAACATATAACAGATAAAATCATTCAAAACATGCAATCATATTAGTGAACACCATAACACCAGATATTTTTGCATGGAAACCTTGTTAGGGGAAAAACCATGGTGGAGATCAATCCACAATGTTTTACTGTGTTAAAAGTAAATAAAAGAGGGGAATGCACTTGCATTCAAGTACACTTCCTAGAGCTCACTGCTCAAACAAAAGAGGCTCACTATCTTACAAATAAGATAAAGTTTACAACTAGATTTGAACTGAGAAAAAAACATCAACACATGCTAGGATTCAGCTCCACTAAAGCTCAAGATCAAATTATAGATCTTTGACTAGATTGCACTTCTGCTTTGCTCTACTCTACATTGCCAAAAACTGTTCTACTTTCTAACAACTGATCTGCTCTTTCTCACTCTCTCCTTATAACTGCACTATACCAGTCACCATGACTTGCATTTTTCGCACATACATACATCCACTCGCATGCCTCTTCATCTTCAAAATGATTCATGGATCACCTTTATATACTCACCAATAGGAATTTCAAAAGTATGTCGGCCCCGCAATAGGATATAATAGTTTTCTTTTTATGTCAGATCACATCACTTAATTGGAAGATAAGCGTATCCACACAAGCCGGCTAGACTTTAGTAGGGACCCAAAACATAAGTAATAGCAAAACACATGTTCCACGTAGATCCACAAAACACCATACGAAGAATGTCGGCCACAATAGAAAATAAGCCATAAATCATGCTACTGAAACTCTTAACTCCAACTTCAACTTAATACAATACTCCAAAACTCATCAGGGGATAATGTAAATACAAATAAAAATTTCTTGGAGATCCACAACACAAACTGAGGATCCAGTACAGTGAGCGATATCATGCGCAGTTTCACTTGCACAACCGGATGTCTTGTTCTCCAAACTTACTGCTGATAGAAGTACTGCTGATACTGCAGATCATACTGCTAACTCTAGTTTCCATCAATGACAACACAAGTAGCCAAAAATGATCTCTTCAAGCCATATGCCAACAATCTCCCCCTTTGGCATTGATGGCAACACTTAGTGAAAAATTGACTAATTGTCAAATCCAAAAAAAAATTACTGCTCCCCCTAAGGACATCCGAGAGATTTTTCACTCGTTCTCTCCCCCTTTGACATCAATGACAAAGCTTAACTATATCTGCTCTCTTAGACTTATATCCTATTATCTCCTCAACTGATAATGCAAAAATTTCATCAAAATTTGACAACTGCAGCAAGAGTTCAAAAAATTATTTTGTACCTAGCTTTTATTTCTAGAAGGAATTTCTTCTAGGAATTCACTGCAATACCAATGTAAATGATCAAGCTTTTATTTTCTGAGGTTCAATTGATTATCTGAATAAGTGACTCAGGAATGATGATTGTAGCTTCCAACTTTTCTCCTGACTTGAGCACTTCAATCATCTTCTCTAACCTCCCTTCAGTTAGATCTTTTACTTTCTAGAAGGTATCAATAAGAGTATTTTTAGCACAGTGGACCTTTGTATGCTCATCCTACAGAGCATGAACCTTCTTCTTCACCTCTACATTCATATCCAAAGACATACAGTAGTCTTGACCAATTTTGACAATCTCATCTTCAATTTCCTATAATTTATCTTTGTATTTTCCTACCGCATGAGACCATTTAAGACAATAATTGAGTACCTTATTGCCTGAATCAATACACTGTCTTAACTCATTCATTTTCTTCTTCAACTTGGAAAGAGATAGCCTAAATTGCATCTTTAAGTGAGAAATAATCTCTTCCTCTTTTCTGTTCAGAGGTACAGATTCCATAGCTTCTTTAACACACATAATTAGCTCATCTGGGAGTACATTATGAAAACTTTCTAGTTCAATGTTCTTATCAACATAGTATCTTGCCAAAGTGTCCTCAATGAAATCTTGCTCATAGGATGGTCCATTCAACCATATGCTTGAAATTTTCTGCATACCATCTTCATCCTGAATGATTTGTATTACCTTTGACTTGAACAAAGCTCCTTCTTCATCACTGTCTTCTGCAATTTCCACAATTGGTTCAACTGGATTTGGTTGAATTTTTGAGGCATGATCTTTAGTGATTTCATCTTCTATGTCCACAACTAACTCACCTTTTCCTTTTTCTCCAATCTTTGTTGACTTGGATACTGGTGGAGTGACATCACCCATATCACTTCCTCTCTTCTGCTTTTTCTTAGCCTTTCCGGAGGATGACTCACCTTCTATTCTCTTTACTAGGACAGGGATAACACCTTCCCCAAACTTTTCTAACACCTTTCTAAAAAATATTTCATATACTTGTTCACAATTCTCAAAAGAATTATAGTGATTGAAGATTTGCTTACAAACCAGGATATTTTCTCTCCATATTACATTATCTTTCACAGGAAAACAATTTAGAAAATATATCATAATGCAAATAACCAGAGTGCCAAACTTGAAAAGGTAGTCAATTTCCTTTGTTAATTGAATATTTTCCATTAGTTGTTCCTTTACCGGACTGTACAGATCAAAATCTTCATTTTCAATTATCATCTTATGAGCAATATATGCAACACCTACCGATGTTGATCCTTCATGGTTTGTGAAGAAGATTTTGTATGTAATTCCATGTGCCACATACCTTGTCAAAGGATCACCAATCATCGCAATTAACAGAGCCCTCAGATCACCCCTTATTCTGATTAGGGCTTCGAACTTAGCATTGTGAATTGAATTCTTCTTCGGTAAATCACCAACATTGCATAAGCCTGTTAGATTTCTAGTCACATCCTTAGTAATTTTATAGGGTTTTTTGAGAGTGAGGGTATCATCATTGAATCTACTTAGAACAAACTGAATAACTTTTGCATTGGCGAAATGAGGGTATTCGTTCCATATATCCAAACTTTTGTGCTTAGATCCTTCAAGCCTCCTAAAATCGGTGAGCGACAACAAATTCCTTTCACCCCTAATATTTTGACTA
>VDFB02148108.1:0-23446 GCA_007258455.2 Sequoia sempervirens
TTTTAAATGCAAGGTCTGAAAAACCTCAAGGCAAGGATTACCACAAAACAGGAGGTTTCATACTAACAAAGCCATGCCCCAGAAACATAACAACCCCGCAGCCCAACATTTTTTTTTAAACGGTGGATTACATAGGAAAACCCACAAAACAAAAGAATTCACATCAACAAACACATGCAAGGGAGAAAAAACAGCCCCACACATGAAGATTTTATTGTAAAAAATGCATTAGAAAAAATAGCATAAACTATTTAATTTCCTTGTAACCATGGGCTCCACATGGAAACCATAAATGAAACAATATTTGTTTCAATAGTGTCGTAGATGATAGTAGAATTCACAGTAACAAACCCATGCAAAAAAAAAAAAACCCTGCACCCAAATAAATTATTTTTTCAATAGTACCTTATTGAAAATGAAAAAATATAGCCAAAGCTAAATAACAATAGTCAACAATGCCTTATGGTGAACAACATAAACTGTATATCATTTAACATTTTATTGTGTTGCCTTAGCAAAAATAACATAAACTATTTAATACACAAGTATGGTGAGTGAAAAAGGGAGTGGACAAGGAATTTCAAATTCATTTGCTAATGTCGAAGATGGCGGTGCTGATTTGGAAGAAAAAGATGATGGGTTTTTCTCGTTGGGGGTCTCGAGGCTTTGGCATGCTTTGGTGGTCTCTCGACAATTTTTTTCCTAGCAGTTATCTTCTCTTGTGGAGGTGCATGTTGTCTTTGCTATTATATTTGTCTAGTGGTCTTTGGTTGTTTCCTTTTGGTGGTCTTGTTTGGTGGGTTCCCTTTTCTCTTTCGATGTTCCCTCTCCTATTTGGGTATCTGTTGTCTTGTACTTGTGGGTCCTCGTTGCTGCTCTAGTCATTTTGATTGGTTCGTTTCCTTGCTACAATTGGTTTCCTCTCATTTGTTGTTGGATTAGGGCTCTGTTTGGGCTCTCTATGTCTATTTTAGTTTGTGTGTTGGAGTCATGTCTGATCTTTGATTCCTATGTGTGTTTTCCACCCCTCTTTTTGTTTCTCTATTGCTGTAGATAATGAGGATTCCATTTTAGATGATGATGGTGGTGCATTGGGGTCTGGTGGTTCGGTCCCACTTTGGATGGCTTTTGCTTCATTTTTGTTGAGTGGTTTCATGTCCTTCTAGAGGTGCCTATTGTCTCAGTTGTTAATTCTATGGGAGTCCCCTCCCTTTCACTACTACCTTCTTTGTTTGGTGTGTAGTGGAGAGTGTTGTTCAATGGTGCATATTTGGGGCAATCTCTTATGACGGCTTCTGCAATGGTGTCTCGAATGCATGATCATCACTTTGTTTTTGGTGGGCCAACTTTGGATTGGTTGTCGTGCATTTTCTATAGTCTCTTTATTTTTGATTTCTCCTCTCAAGAGTTTGTTGATGTTGGGCCATGTTTGGTGGTTGAGTGGTTGTGCTCTTGTTTTGTTCTTCCCCTCCCTCTTGCTTCCTAGATCTTGGTTGGGGAACATGGCATAGTGGGGGGGTTGTAACAACTCAGGATGTTGCTTCTCTTTGCTGGTGCAAGGACTAGCTTCTTTTTCTACTTCAGGTGTCTCCTCTATGGTGTTGGCTATTGCTTTTCCCTAGAGTCAATGGTGGGTTGGTCAAACCCTAGTTGTGTTCATCTGCCTCTCTTTTTTTCTCTCCAGATATTGGTTGGGGACCATGGGTTTGAGGGGTTTTTTGAACGATTGGGGTTCTACTTCTCTCTACTCTTACTCGGGCTATGGTTTTTTTGCTCCCTTTCTTTGGAGACTCTTGTGGCTTTCTTAGTTTATGTTACTTTGTTGATGGTGGTGAAATTTTTTTCTCTTGACGGAGCAGTGTTCAAAATCCATTTGAAAATGTGGATTTATGTTGGCTTGAAGGCTTCAAACTGGTTGGGGTGGAGTTCAAAGTTTATGTTGGCCTTGTTGCTTCTGTTTCCCTTTGTGTCTAGGTGTTTTCTTTCCACTGAAGTGTGTGTAATCTCCCTAGCTCTACAATCTGATTCTCCTATTGAGGTGGAGGCCCTTCCTATTGAGGTGTTGACCTATCCTATGGAGGTGAATAGTAGTTATGTGGGCTTGGTGGGTTGTTCTTGCTCCTTCAGCTATCCTTCTCCCTTGGTGCTCCTATCAAGGTGGTAGCCACTCTTATTGAGGTGGAGTTTTGGTGGAGGCATGAGTCTTTGTTGTGGTGGAATAATTTCTCTTGGTTACTTCTCCTATAGAGGTGGGGGGGTTAATTGGAAGATGGGGTTGTTCAACTCCAAAAACTGCATTATTTAATGATTCCAAAACTGAAATGTTTGCTACTGTTTGGTGGTTGTACTCTTTGGGGTGGAAGTTGTTTAAGGTTATTGAGTTCACAACTCGTTGGTTGGCTTGGCTAATGCTTTATGGGGCTCTTGAAGCTCTTGGATTAGCCTGGTGGCTTGTTATGCTGGCTATAAAGCTTGATTTGAAGAATATTTGTGGCTCAAGTCCATGTAGACCTATTTTGTTGGCTTTGAGGCCTATTTTTCTAGTTGTGGGGGTCTTGGTCCCACTTATTTTAGCTTGTAAAGTCTTGAATTCTATCTAATTCTCTCACCTTGGGGGTCACTGCTACTTTTTGGCATTGTGGCCTATCCTTCTTTTGCTATTTTTTCTCACTCTGTTTGTAGTTACTTTCTATTATCTTATCATGTTTTTGTTCCATATTCTACTGTACTAATTTCTAAATCTTTCTTGATGTAAAAGGGTCAAGGCCATTTTAAAATCCCTGCTTACCTATTCAAAAACATAAATTGTTTAATTTCCTTACAAGCATCGATACCACATAGAAATCATAAATGAAACAATTTATTGGTTTCAATAGTGTCATAGATAATAACAAAATTAATAGTAACAAACCCATGAAAAACCCACACTTGAATAAATTATTTTCTTTGGAGACACCTTTATAAAAATGAAACAATATAGACAAAGCTAGAGAACAACAATCAATAATGCCTTTATGGATAAATAACAACATAAATTGTATAAAAATTCTTAATATTTTATTGCATTTACATAGTGAAAACAACATAGAATATTTAATTTCTTGCAAACTATTGACAATTACAAAAAACCATAAATGAAACAATATTGGTTTCCAGTTAGTTGTATGACAATAGAATTCATAGTAACAAACCCATGTAAAAAAAATACAAAATAAACCTGCACCCAAACAGATTATTTTTTGAACACCTTATCAAAAATGAAATAATATAGCCAAAGCTAGAGAACAATAGTCAACAATGTCTTATGGATAACAACATAAACTATATAACATTTAGTATTTTATTGTGTTTTGACCATCGCCACAAAAACACTCCATCCATTAATGGAAACAAATATTGCTCTACTATGACCTAGGATAAAAACCCCATAAAAACAAAGAATTCAAAGTAACAAACCCATGCAAAAAAACAAAATAACCCCACACGTAGACAAATTCTTTTTTCAACAACACCTTATCAAAAATGAAACAATCTAGCCAAAGCTTTGTAAACAATGCCTTAGTGAAAATAGCATATTTTTTTAAATTTCCTTCTAACCATTGGCACCACACAAAAACCATAAATGAAACAATATTGGTTTCAATAGTGTTGTAGATGATAGTAGCATTCATAGTAACAAACCCATGCAAAAAAAAAAAACTTGCACCGGAACAAATTCTTTTTTCAACAGTACCTTATAAAAAATGAAACAATATAGCCAAAGCTAGAGAACAACAAATAACAAATGCCTATGGATAACAACATAAACCGATAACATTTAATATTTTATTGCATTGTAACTATCACAAAGAGAAACCATAAATGAAACAATATTGGTTTCAATAGTGACCAAGATTAAAAAACCTACAAAACGTAAGAATTCAATGATAACAAAACCATGCAAAAACAAAACCCTCACGCAGATAAATTTCAATAGTTCCTTATAAAAAAATGAAACAATAGAGCCAAAGCTAGAGAGCAACAATCAACAATGCATTGGTGGAAAACAACATAAATTATATAACATTAACTATTTTATTGTGGCCGCAACCATCACCATAAAAGAAACCATAAATATATACACATTATTTTCAATAAAGGACTTGTGATGAAAAATCTATAAAAAAATGTAAGAATTCACAAGAAAACCTATGCAAAAAAAAAAAACCTCGCATGCAGACAAATTTATTTCCAAACAGTTCCTTGTCAAAAATAGCATAAACTATTTTATTGCCTTCCAACCATCACCACTATATGGAAACCATAAATGAAGCAATATAGCTATTTCCTTGCAACCATCACAACTACATGGAAACCATAAATAAAACAATATTGGTAAAGCCACAGAACAACAATCAACAATTCCTTATGGAAAATAACATAAACTATTTTTGAAATACTCTACAAAGGGTTTTTTCAATATGGACCTCTTCCCGCTTGCTTTAAAGTGGTTTCCCAAATGGACCTCTTCTTGCTTGCTTCAAACACACCTCTTCCTACTTTCTTTCTCTTAGCTCCCTTCTTTCTCCAATGACTACAAAAATGAGGAAAAAATTATGAGAGTCAAGAGTTTTGTATGGCTTTTGCAACCATTTTCCCATGAAAAAAACAAAAAATAACTTCCAACCACCTTCAAAAAAGCTCAAAAACGGATGATTGAACTTACACCTTCAGAGAAGCTCGCCCTCCTAGCTCACAACTCTAATTGAGGGTAAATCCATAGAATGACACCCAACACTACCTTATGAAAAATTGCACAGACTTTCGCTATGTTTTATGAGGTTTTCAGTGGCAAGTGTTATTACAACCATCACCACTACACGAAAACCATAAAACAATTAATTTTGATGCCAACCGATGTTTAATTTCACTGGCCTTCTCTATCGATGTGCCAAGATGCCAACTGACATTTAGTTTCATTAGCCTTCTCTATGAACACACCAAAAGATTTTAATTTTATAAGTATAATTAATTGCACATATATCTCCATACTAGGTTTCTGCCACCTTTTTTTTTCTGACTGGAAGTCAGACACCAGAAAGGTTAAAAAAAAGGAAGGCTGATGAAAATTTTGACCGAAGTCCACACAATAAGCCTATCAACTAAATATTGAGCAATTGAATTATATTTATATTTTTTATTTATTTCAAATAGTAAATTAAATTAGTTGTTAGCTATTCTATGCTATTAATAAATCACCAATATTTTTTTACAACTAGTTGTTTTGGACTCGGTTATTCTTCATCATCAACATATAGAAGATAAGATCTCTTTTTTGTACAATTCCTAGATAAATACCAAATTTAATATATAAAAAAAGTAAATTCAAAACATTATAATAAATTTAATTTGAAAATAGTGTAAAGGGAAAATATCCACTTACATAAATATGTAGGTCAAATAAATAAATAAAATTTAGATGAAAACTATTTTGTGTAAATAATAGAATCACTTGTAACAATCTTTGAAATAAAATTGTTGGATCACTATTGTTGAACAAACAAAATTAGTATGAAATCCTTTGATTCTCTTCTATAATTATAGTGATTACATAGTATGTGAAAGTGAACGTACATCTTAAATTTTATCTAGGTTAATTCTATTGTATGAAACATCTTTGCATTAATATAAATCCTTTGAATTTGATAAGAAACTAATGCTGCTCAAAAATATTATCAAGGAATTTGTTGAATTATGAGGGTCATGTTCTCATCACTTATATTCTTGAATATACCAATTCAACATTTACAATACAAGGTGAAGAATAATTACATAAGCATACAATATGTTTCGAAGTAGGTTGCTAAATATATTTCTAGATAACTCCTAAATGGTTCATTTCAATTAAAGTTAGTCTCAAAATAAACCACCATAACAAGTATTTTGGCATACATTAAACTTTATTTGGATCATAACAACTAGTAGAAATGGTGATAGTGGGGCCTACTTAAAAATACTAAAATAAAAAATTTAAGCTTTAAATCCATGAGTGTAAAGATGATTGTGATCAAATCTACACCCATGGACCTAAAATAGTGAAGCAAATGGTAAGTTAAGGGATGAGGAACAATTTGGAGATATGAGTGTTGATGTGATCATTGTATAATAATTTTATTGGTTGATTTAATGTGATAAAACATCTAATACACTAGCTAGTGGACCTAAAATACTGAAGAAAATGGTAAGTTATAATATGATGAACAATTTGGAGATATGATTATTGATGGGATCAATGTAGAATAATTTTATTGGTTGATTTAATGTAAAAAAACATCTTACACACTAGCTAATACAAAAATGATAACATAATCATTGTGAGTACCAAATATAAGAGACAAAGGTTTTGGTATATATGATTTTCACCATTACAAATAAAAGTGCATTATTATAAAATGATTTTATAGTTTAATAAAATTATGTAATATATTATTGCAATCTAAATTTATAAAAATTCTAAAGAAACAATTTTATTATAGATTACTTTATTTAATATCAAAATCAATTAGAAAATAAATAATTTATAATAAAAAAGTTATAAATACTCAACAAAAACTACATATCCCTTATTTTTATTTGGTTGGTATAAAAAATAATAAAAATCAAGTGTTATAATTATTTGCAGTGTTTGGTGGCTTAGTCTTTCAAATCTTTTGAAAATCCTTTTGATGAATGTAATGACCATGATCATGGCTCATAACAAGATCATGAACATAATAATGGAGCATGAACATAACAATACGGAGCATGGGTGGGAGGGAGGCCGGTGGAAAAATGGTTTTCGAATCTTCCGCATCGAAAGGTGGTGATGATGGACTGTGACCTATGGTCAGCTGTGTCTACCGAAAGTAAGAAGAAAAGCGCGGAGGAACCGTGAACGGGAGTGATTCCCCAAAAAATGTGCGGATGATCTAGGGGGAAGTAACGACTTAGTTCTCCCCAAGAACTGCCGGGCCGCATTGCCCCAAGATATCCTCAAAGATGCAAGGTCGTAGTGACACGAAAAATGCATCAGAAGAAGTGGCCTCACTTTTTGGGGTTAAACCTAATGGTAAGTCTTTTTTTCCCCTTGTGCACAATATTTCTTGCCCTACAGTTGGAAAATTTGCAATTTCTATTCCAGATGAGATCATTGATCATAATATTGCTATAATGGAAAATTCCCTAGTTGGAAAATTCATGGGCCAAAGGCCAAATATTGAGATTGTTAGGGATTTCGTCAGAAAAAAATGGAGAACAAATGGTAGTGTCTCTATTGCGGCTCTCCCAAAAGGCTTCTTTGCTTTTGAGTTCTCGAACAGAGAAGACATCAAGGCTGTTAGATGTGGAGGACCATGGGTTATTGGGAAATCGACTCTTGCACTTAAAAAATGGTCTTCAAACTTAGATCTAACGGATTCAATCTTTGAGAATGCCCCGGTTTGGGTTAGGCTTCATGGTCTCCCTCTAGAATATTGCAACGAGGTTGTTTTCAGGGGGATAGCTAGCTCCTTTGGGGAGCTATTATCGATTGAACCTATGACAGCAGCAAGAAGGAGACTGGTGTTTTCCAGAATATGTGTGGGTGTTTCTCAGGAAGTGGATCTTCCCTCCTCTGTGGAGATCCACTCGAAACTTGGATCATGGTCACAGGCTATTAAGTTTGAGACCATCCCTTTTGCTTGCTCCAACTGCAGGAAATATGGCCATTGGGCGAAGCATTGCCCCCTTAAGGCAGCAAAAGAAAAGGAAAACCCTAAAGGGCCTCAAAAGTGGTATGGAAAAAGAAGCAGGACGAAAAATTTGTAACGAAGCTAGTGGGAAAGGTTGCAGAAACCCCTGATAATCTCTTAGGTGACGTTGGAAATGATGGCTCCACCATCCAGGTCCCCCAAGCTCTTGTTCCTAAGATTAAGTCTGGCTCTCATGACAAAGGAGAAGGAATGGATTGTAATGCTGGGAACTTGGCTCTAAGCAAGGCGGATTTTTCTCAATTTAACATCTCAGATGATGCTGGAAATGAAGGCTCTGCCATCCAGATTCCCCAAGTTTTGGTTCCGAAGCTTATCTCTGATTCTTAGAACAAAGAGGAAAGTGTGGAATGGGAAGCTGGGAAATTAGCCCTAAGCAAGTCAGATGATTCTATTACCTCGGAGATGAACCCCACCTTTCAAGACCCCGTGACACAAGGGGTGGATGATATTCCAATTCAAGGTCTTTCTCTGGAGGTAGGAATTCCCCTGATTGTGTCTCTAGTTAGGAAAAATAACCTAGGAGTTGATTCTTGTTCGGATGTGGCTTCTTTTGATGTCATTAAAGACACTTATTCGGATCCTAGTCAGGCAAGCCTTCTTGAAAGAAGTAACTCCCTGCCTTGTGGGAATGGACTCATGGATACCCTTCCCTAGGAGTAGAAATTCTTCTCTGAAAAGGAATAGGAATCCAGCAAAGAATCAGATAGTCAAGATGATACAGATAGAGAAGAGGTGATATCAAAGAAAAAGAAGAAAAAACCGAAAATCAAAATCAAAATCACCCCTTGTGGGATTTCAACAAGATCGAGAGAAAAAGCAGACTGTGGGGCAATATCTCTGGCCAAAGGCAGAAGACCCAAAAATTTGATAAGAGAGCACCATAGCTTTCAAGATATTGCGGATGGCTTCCAAAAAACCATCCTGGAGCTCCTTCTCTCTCCTAAATTCCCATGAAGTTATTGTCCTGGAATATAAGGGGACTAAATAACCCCCACAAGCAGGATATTTTACACAAATTTTCTTGGGACCAAAAGCCGGATATTCTCCTCATTCAGGAAACCAAAATGTTAAGTGAAAAGGTGGAAAAGATTTCTTTGTTCCAGCACTGTTCTATCCAGGGAAGTGATTCTAATGGTGCCTCAGGTGGGATTGCGACTTTTTGGAACTGCAAGGTCATAAGAGGTGATCCTCTTTCTTCTCGTCCTAATCATGTTTCCACTAGATTTACTCATATAAGGGACAACTTCAGCTAGATCCAGTCTAATATTTATGCTCCTAACTGCAAAAAAGCTCAGAAGGCTTTTTGGAAAGAGTTGGCTGCTTTTCAGAATATATTTAAAAATGACCTTTGGGTTGTCATGGGAGATTTTAACTCACCTCTCCTTCAGGGTGAGAAGTTTGGAGGCTCTTAGATCAATGAAGAAAGCAAAGAAGATCTCATGGATTTCATCTACAAGCAGGCCTTGATTGACCTATACTTGCAAGGGAGCTCTTACACTTGGTCAAATCGAAGAGTTCTGTCTGATCTGATCCAGGTGAGACTTAACAGAACCCTTGTTTCTGATATTTGGATCTTAAATTATTGCTGCTCTTTGAAAACCCTCCCTAGGGTTGGATCTAACCATTTCCCTATTAGTTTTGTTGCTGACCCCTTAAAAATTAAGAGGAATACTCCCTTTCGCTTTGAAAAGATGTGGCTTTCCCATCCTCTCCTCTGAGAGGAAATAAGGAAATGGTGGAATATTAAAATTAAGGGCACTGCCTTATTTAGAATTGCCAAAAAACTAAGAGAAGTTAAAATGAATCTCAGAAAGTAGAAAAAAGAGTCTTTTGGCAATATCTTTCAAATCAAATCTGATCTTCAGTTTAGGCTGTCTGAAATTCGAAACAAAATCCAGAAGGAAGGCTATTTGAATGAAACTAAAGAAAAGGAAAACGAGATTCTCTCAAAACTTCACGAGATAATTGCTAGAGAAGAGGAATTTTGGAGACAAAGATCTAGAGCTCTTTAGCTAAAGGCTGGAGACAAAAATACCAAATATTTTCATCTTTCAACATCTAAACACAAGGTAGCTAACAAAATCTCTGCGATTGTGGTTGATGGCAGAACTTATGAGGAGGAAGAGGACATTAGAAGAGAAGCTGTCCTATTCTTTAAGAACCTCCTGTCTGAGAAAGAGGGTATTAACTTGGAGGATCAAAATCAGTTACTGGAGGCTATCCCCAGGATTGTTAACTCTAGAGACAGTGAAATGTTGACAGATATACCCACCAGTGAGGAAATTAAAAAAAAAAAATTCTCTTTTGAAGGAAGCAAAGCGCCTGGTCATGATGGCTTCCCTTTACTTTTCTTCCATTGGTTCTGGGACATTGTTGGGGAGGATGTTGAGAAGGCGGTGAAAGAGTTCTTCCGCTCTAGAAATCTTTTGAAGGAGTTAAATGCCACTTTCTTGGTTCTTATCCCCAAAAAACCTGGAGTGTAGGATTTTGAAGGCTTCAGACCCATTAGCCTCTGTAATTCCTTCTATAAAATTATTTTGAAGGTGCTTACCTCTAGGCTGCTTCTCATTCTGCCCTCTATTATTGCTCCTCAACAGAATGGTTTTGTGCCTGGTAGACAAATTATTGACTCTATTGTCCATGCTCATGAGAATGTTCACTCCCTCTCGGTCTCTAAATCGGAAGGATTCCTTCTTAAGCTTGACATTTCGAAGGCTTATGACAGGGTGGACTGGAACTTTCTGTTTAAGATCTTAAAGTCTTTTGGTTTCAATGAAAGGGTTTTGCAGCTTATTGAACAACTCATTACTTCTACTTCTGTGGCGGTTCTTATTAATGGATCCCCTTCCACTTTTTTCCGTAGTTCTAGAGGGTTAAGACAGGGAGATCCCATTTCTCCTATCCTCTTCACGATTATGGCTGAGAGTTTTGGTAGGAATATGAGTAAATTGGTTGCTCAAAGATCTATTATGGGGCTCAAACCGTCATCAAACAATTTGATATGCTCTCATCAACAGTTCGTGGATGACATTTTGCTGATGGGAAGGTCTACTGTCTTGGAAGATAAAGAGATGAAGAAACTTTTGGATACCTATGGTAGAGCTTCTGGTCAGGTGATAAATAAGCAAAAAAGCTCGCTGTATTTCTTTAACACACCCTTGCATAGACAGAGAAAGATAGCTAGAATTCTTGGCTACAAGATAGAGTCCCTTCCTGCTACTTATCTGGGATTGCCTCTATGTTTAAAACCTCTGAATACTTTTTGGATCTCTTTGGTTGATAGGTTTGGGAAAAAACTCTCTGGCTAGAAAGGAGCTCGCCTAAGCCAAGCCGGAAAACTCTAGCTTCTTAAAGCCTCTCTACAGAACCTCCCTATCTATGCTCTCAGTCTTTTTAAAATCCCATCCAAATATGCTAAAACCATTGAGAACATTCAAAAGAGATTCCTTTGGTCAGGAGTCAAAGAAAGAAAAAGAATACCTCTTGTTGGATGGGATTTGGTTTGCAGATCTAAAAAGGATGGAGGCCTAGGGCTAAAAAAAATTAGACTGCTGAACAAGTCACTCCTAGCTAAATAGATATGGAGACTTTTCTTTTCCTCTGGGGAATGGAGTAAAATAATTAAAAGCAAGTATTTGCAGAATAACAATTCCCTCAAAGATCTTATTGAGGACCCCAACCTCCCAAAAGGATCAAGTTGATAGAACTATATGATTGATGGGATAAAGGTGATGAAACTGGGATTGAAATGGCAGGTTCGCAATGGTAACCAGATTAGATTTTGGGATGACTATTGGCTATGTAATGAACCTCTGTCTTAGGATGGGAATCTCAATAGATTGGCTAAGTTTTGCAAGGATACTTTTGGCCTTTTTGTTAAAGACTACTGGCGAGATGGTAAGTGGATCAATCTTCCCTTGATAAACCCTGTTTTGGCCTCTGTTTACTCCTCCTTGAATGCTGTCAGACTATGCTCAAATCAGGAGGATAGTCTTATATGGAAGTATGAACCTTCTGGGTGCTTTTCTGTCTCATCTGCCTTTGCCCGGCTTTCACATGCTCTTAACCCTCCACCTCTATGGTCACAAGCCTGGACTAAGCATCTCTTACCTAGGGTTAACATTTTTTTCTAGTCTTTGTTGCAAAATAAAGTTCTAACTGTGGATAATTTAGCAAAAGAGGTGTTCTGCTCCCCAATAGATGCTACCTCTATAAAAGAAAGGCTGAATCAGTTAACCACCTCTTTATCCACTATCCTTTTTCCTCCTTGGTTTGGGACAAGCTTCTGAAATGCTGACATTTTTCTTGTGTCCCCTCGGTGTCGGTTGAGGATTTTTTTGTTCAATGGAAAGCCCCTTCTTTCAACCCCTTTATTAAAAAACTGTGGGCTTTCTCGTTCCCCCATTTGACTTGGGGAATTTGGAAAGAGAGAAACAACCAGATCTTCAGGGATAAGGAGTCGTCGGAGGAAATTGTGTTTGAAAGAGTTCTTAGGATGATTAAAGAAAACTTCTCTATTGTTCCCTTCAGGGAGGACAAGGTTGAGACTGTGGTTTGCTCTCCTTTTGACAGCCTGATTGCCAGGGAATGGGGAATTAAATGGGATATTTCTAATGCTCTTGATACGGCCAAAAATTCCAGGGATGGAGTTTACTGGAGTTTTCCTTTGGAAGGTTGGGCCAAAGCCAACTTTGATGGCACGACCCAAAGAAACCCAGGGAAGGCTGGGTGTGGTGGGGTCCTAAGGGATTCAGTAGGTAACTTTATGGGAGCTATGGCCACTCCTCTAGGGGTCCAAACTAATCATGTGGTGGAAGCGACAGGGGCTTATTACATAATCAACCTTGCTGTGGGAATTAAATGTAAAAATTTATGGCTTGAAGGTGATTCAAAAAAATATAATTGATAGCCTTTGTGGTAGGTCTCAACCCGCATGGTCAATTAAAAATTGGATAGAAGAGGCTAAGGTTTTACTTAGTAAATTTGATAGAATAAAAATAACTCATGCTTACCATGAGGCGAACGCGGTTGCGGATTTTTTTGCCAATGAGGGAGTTAAGAGTGACAAAATCCTCATGTGGCACAAAAAGACTGACCTCCACTTCGATGTTCAAGCTTTACTGGAGTTCGACACTGTGAATGGAAAAGAGGCGGCGACATGTAATAATGAGGAAGGTACGAGTCATGAATAACAAAATTAGAAGATATAATGGGGCCGAGAGGACCCGACAGATAAATTATTTACTTTGGCATGCTTTGTGGGTCCTATGAAGCAAAGGAACTATCTGGAACAAGTTTTCTATCTGCAACAGTATTCGAACTAAGATCTCAAAAATGTGCAGGGAACGGAAGGGGGTTGAACCCACCAGCTTCGAGTCACACACCAAGAACGCTAAAGCGTGGAGTAAAATAAGAAGGGGTGGCTTACTTCCATTCATCGAGAAACTCCATGGCCCTAAGGAGGAGATTACAGATTTCTTTGAGAAAAATTGGAATAATGGGGAGGTTCTCCTCTTTGGGAGGAAAGTTCAGATTAATGAAGCTTTGATAGCGGAGGTGACTTGCATTCCGATGGAAGAGCATAATTTTTTTAGAGACAGGAAATTCTCTGATGAAGCTGTGTTGAGGTTCCCTAAGTCTGAAACGGAGAAGCAAAATCTTGTCAAGATGACGAGCAATTACTATGAAGCGGACACTATAAAAGCTTTATGGAGAAAAGTGCTAAGGGTTATCATGGAGTACATCACTCTCGACAGCTGCTTCACAAGGGTTTATGGATATCACTTCGTGCTTCTCAATCACTTCCGGCATAAGGTGTGTGTTTCTATCTCTTTCTTCTTGCTTTGTTCCCTAAGAAATAGCTTCTCTGACCATAGTAGAAGCCCTAAAAGATACCCGATTCTTCACACGGGTCTTTTAAGGCTCATTTATGATCACTTTCAGAATATGCCTGCCCTTCCAAACCCTATAGCCCCTTTGGAGCTTGATGAGGATGATACTGAGCCTATCATATCTGATTCTAAAGTTTCCCCCAGCTGTGTTAAGAGCTCTTCACCTCCTTTGCCCCCCCTTCTACCTCTGGATGCTCCCCCTAGCCTTCTGGTGCCTGCTCTGTTCCTGCCTCTGGCCGCACTAACCCTAAAGCTAAAGTGGCAGGCTCTAGCTCTTCAGTTAATAAGTTAGTCTCCTACCCTGATGACTCCCCTGTTGTTTCTGCTAAAGCGTCCGAGGTTAGTCTTGAGGATCCCCACATCCCTCAGAAAATTCAACAGGAGAACTATAGCCCTCCTAAAGGTACAGAGTCAGTGATTTTTGGGGTCAATTCTGAAAGTGACCCCCCTTTTGACTTTGTTGGAACTACCAAGAGTTGTTTGCACCTAGTTTAATTCTCGGGCCAAATGGTAATTTCATGAAATCAAGAGTTGAAAACAAAAAGTATGTCTCTTCATAGTAAGTTTGGGGAAATTGAAGTCAAAGTTGTAGGGATAATTCAACTCGAAGCGGAGAAGAATACTAATGTGAAGGATAACACTCAAAAGGACAGCATAGTTGAAAATGATATTGAAAAAATTAAAGGAACCATAAAAAAATTGTTGATCAAAACAATAGAATTTCCAGACATAACTCTGTTATCATCAAAGCCATGTCTGAAAAACTGGAGAAAACCCATAAGAGAGCTTTGATTGTTGACCTTGATCAGGAGAAATACCAGGAGGAGGAAGCTGGGATCTCTAAATGAACTAGATCAAGCACGAAAAGAAAAGCCCTGACCACCCCAAATATGACTCAAATCTTTATGGAGGGGGTTCAGGCTATGGTGGACCTAGAAGAGGTTGCGCGACGAAGCCTAACTCTGCTATGGGATTTAGCTGGTCGGCCATGCTTTCACCCTGTTGCCGCCATTTTAAAGGTCTTTTTGTGGTTGTCTGCTTTTGCTGGTTTTTTTCTTTTTGGCAGCCTTTTTATCTTTTGGACCTTTGTTTTGGTCTTGCTTGTATTGTCACTTTGTGGTTTCAAGTCCTTGTAAAACCCGTTTATCCCTCTTTTATCATAACAAGATCATGAACATCAAAATATAATATGATGTCAACCTGATTGTGTTTAAATATTGAAGAATACTTGTAATTAGATGAATGTGGAATTGAAGAAGGTGATGATAGGAGATATATGAAAAAAAATATATGATTAGTAATTTTTGTCTAACATTAAAGAGAAGAAACACCATGTGCACAACATTGATTATGCTAGCCAATGTATCGTCTAAATGATGGAAAAACTATGATAAAATATGGCCTAAATACTAATTACCAAATTGATAATTTTTTCTTACCTTCCTCTTTTTATGCCTTCTTAGTTTCCCTTATCGACTTGAGTTGCTCATTCAAATTTTCTATCCTTGACATAAATGTATCTTTATCTTGAAAATATCTCTCTAGAGGTTTTGTGAGGAATAGTAAGTTCAGATGAGTTTCTACAAGGAGGAGGAATCAATTATTGCACCATATTGTATTCTTACATGAATTTTATATGATATTTCTATAATTTATTAAATACAATTGGAAATTATTAGAAATGAATTCACTAAATTTAGTGTTGTGCTAATCACCAAATATGTAGCTTGCTAAAATGTGGTGTCACTAAGTCTTCTAAAAATTAAATTTTATGTCAATTCATTGATGTCTCTAGAAACTTAGGACTTTTTTTTCTCATGGGAAATTTCCCATATTACAAATACTTTAAAATTTATGTTAAACCTTGAACAAAAATATAAATCATTGACCTTTTCTTGAGAGGACAACACATATTCATCTATGGCCTAGTCTTGAGATATTATTAAAGGCTATGTCCCAACCTAGAATAATTAATAACCCACTTTCTTCTACTTATTTTCTCCCTTCCTCAAAGATAATTTTGTTGACATGAAAGTTAAACTCCTCCATAACCTTCTTATTGACCTCTTTATTCTCTTCCTATATACCTTCTCCCTCTTTTTTAACTTTACAAAGAATATTTCCATCTTCTTAATTAGGATAACTTTGAATTCTCTTGAATTCCCAAACCCTCCATTGGATAAGAATTATATGCACTCCAAGGCTCTTACATTATTTATATGTTTAAATTTAGCCTCAAGGCATAGATAAAACCTTTCTTAAAGATCCTCATCCAATTGCACTCTCTACATAGATAAAATTACCTATTTCAGTTCATCCATATCCATTAATTTTTCTCCCTATTCTGTTTTTGTAAAATAATCTACAAAGTAATCAAGTAATTCATAAACGCTTCATAGATTTACCTTGGAGCTGATTTGGAATGAGAAAACTCTAAAAAAATTAATTGTTTATTCCTTAGGTTTTTGAGATGGCTATTCAAATTCTTTTTTCTATTGTTGAGACTCTTATGCAACGTATCTTGGAGGTATTGCAAGAAATTTAAATCCAAGGTAGCAACACTATCAAACATTGTTTCCATCATAAGAATAGGATCGACAATCTCCATATAGGCCCCCTTAAAACTTTCATCTTGCTTCTTTCCTTTTCCCTCTCGTATAAGAATAGAAAACCATTTGTATCTTTTTCTCTAACCTTAATATTAGAGGCACAATTTCTAATTAATTTCATATCCTCATTGTATGCATGATAAATTGGTGACTTTGCCACCTATTTTCTTAATAGATCCATTAAATTTTTTAGTGTCACAATTTCTTCTTTTCTTTCAGCTATCATTCTATAAACACATATTCTAGGATCTAATAGTTTCAATCCTTCTTTTTTCATGACAAAATTTTTAGAGAAGATAATTGATTCAGGGAAGAATGAGCCCTTTTTCTATCCTCAAGTTTTATTCATCTGATTCATTCAATTTCCACATAATCTCCATCTAGTAAATTCTCTTAAGGACATGTTTAGTAAAGTTATGGGACTTTAATACTACATCAAAAACCCTTATAGTTGTTATATTGTATTACAATAACTAATCATCTAAAATTCAATTTAGTCCTTTTCAAGGAAACCTACCCTTGGGCCCTAAAAATGCTATTACATTTTCCAAAATCCTACTACTCTGGTGACTCTAAAAAGGAATTTGTGTTCCATGATAGTGTGATAATGCAACTTAAAAGAAAATACAAAATAAGAACTTGTGGTATGAAGAATGAATGTAATCCAACCAAGTGATTCCACATGGAAGTAAGTGGGGACCACCATATGCATAGGAATTTGTAGGTAGACAAATGCATTACTAAAATATTAAGGAGAATGTCTCAATTGATGGAGTAGTTTGAGGAATCGATAAAACAATATATCCCAAGACATAATTAAATGACTTAAGTGGATTCAATGAGATCAACTAGTCAACAAAAGGGTATGTGTAGGATCATCATGAAAAAAAAGGCCCTTAACTGGCAAAAAATTCAGAAAAATCAAAGTTAGGAAACTTGACACAAATATTTGAATAAGTTATCTATATTATTTCAAAAATATGTAAGAATAAAATATGTAGAAATTTAATGTAGTTTCTAAACTACCAGGTTTTTTTATAAAAAAAAAAATCTATTTGGTGAAAATTTGAAATTTCAATCTTGATGAGTACTTAAATTATTGGGGAAAGAATAAAGAAGTAGGTGTCAGGTTCACCACCTAACACAATAAAATTGTAATATTTTTTACTATATTTTAGATATAAGTAGGAATCATGTCTCTATGTGATGCATACTTTTTTGTAATTTTTTTCCAAGTAAATATTTAATTATGAATTTTTATTACAAATTTTTAAAATATAAGAACTGTTATGTCGACCACCTTAACTTGGTGAGAAAACTTCATTAAATTCATTTTTTTAATATGATGAGTATGCGGAAACATAGAGATATAACACATGTTTAGATTCGAAAATGTGATATTGTTTGAAGCTATAGATGTTTTCAATCTGACCTATCAATAAGGACTTTAGTCATAATTCAAATTGAAGAAATGAATAATAATTATTTATTAAATTCAAAGTAAAGCATAATTAATATTGGTGGAAATCTAGAATCTCCTACAAGAGTCCTTTTAAGTTTCATCAATTTTGGGTTAAAAAGTCTCTACATACATACCCTCTACATACCCATCATATCACCACTTTTTGGCCCATCATGATCCTGCACATACCCAAACTATAGAAGGTTAGGGCTCATACCAAATTTGAAGGGTTTAGGGTTTTAGGACTTTGATAAACCCTTTAGGAAATTACACAAAAAACCCTAGAACTTGCATGGTTCAACACAACTCTTCTAAGGTTGATTTTGTTACAAGATGGTGTGTCCCTTGGTCTTCCTTGTCCAACATGATGCTTGGGTTTGTAACATGGCCTAACAAGGTATGTCTTGAGGGATAATGATGGGAAAATAGGCTCTTAAGTGGCAAAATTTCAAACAAATGGGGATTAGACAATTTGTATAAAATTTGAAGAAGTTATCTATATTATTTCAAAATATGTAAGAATAGAATTTGTAGCAAATTGAATGTAGTTCCTAAACTACTAGGTTTTTTTTTTTTTAAATCTATTTGGTGAAAATTTGAAATTTCAATGCAGTAGTACTTAAATTTTAGGGAAAAAATAAGTAGGTGTTTGTTTGGCCACCTTAACCACAATAAAATGATAATATTTTTTATTATATTTTTAGATATAATTAGAGTACTCATGCCAATGTGATGCATATTTTTTTGCAATTTTTTTTTCCAAGTAAATAATTAATTATAGTTTTTCTTACAACATTTAAAAAATATAAAGCTCATATGTCTAACCACCTTAGCAGTCAACTTCATGAAATTAATTTTTTCTTTTTTTAATCCTATATAGTATGTGAAGCATAGAGATGTGACACATGTTTTAGTTCAAAAATGTGATACCATTGAAGCTATAGATGTTTTCAGTAGCCTATCAATCAAAACTTTAGTCATAATTTGAATAGAAAATAAATAATAATTACTTATTAAATTCAAAGTAAAACATAATTTATATTGGTGGGAAGCTGAGAATCTCCTTTAAAAACCCTTTTTAGTTCATCAATTTTGGGTAAAAAAATAGTCATCAGCCACATACCCATCATATTGCCACTTTTTGGCCCATCATGATCCTACACACACCCAACCACCTCCTGTGGATCTTACATAAATCTGGATGTTGTATTGGGCATTGACAGGTCGATCTTTTGGTGCAACAACAACTAACAATGTAACAATTGGTATCAGAGTTGAGGTCAAAGGTTCAAACCCCTTGCTTGAACTTGGAGGGGGATTATTGCAAGATGGTGTGTCCCTTGGTCTTCCTTTTCCAACATGATGCTTGGTTTTGTGACATGGCTTAACCACCTCCTATAGATCTTACATAAATCTAGCAGTTGTATTGGGTATTGACAGGTCAATCTTTTGGTGCAAAATCAACCATCAATGTAACATATGTTAGGCATGAAAATGGTAAGAACAAGATGGGTAATGAATTCTTATCGATGGATTTAATAATAAATGGGGGAATTATGAAAATCCATGTCTATAAGGACAATAAATGTGGGAATACAAGAAAAAAATTAAGAAATGGCATTGGGCCTTTCTAATATTTATAGAAGTGTGCATCATTTGTTGATATGTCATTATATTACCCCATTATCTCAAAATAAATACAAAAATAAATGTGAATTGAAAAAAATCAATGTAATTATATTACTCAATGATAGTTGTTTTATCACACTATCGTGACACACAACTTCCTTTTTTGACCTTTTTCAAGAAGAAAAAAAGTTTTGGGGCCATCATTTTTCAAGTTGTCTTTTTCCTTTTCATGTGCATTGGTTCTTCATAGTGCAAGATTGAAAAGGTGACACCTCTTTAAGTTATGCTCATGCACATAGGTGACACATGTATTTCTATTATGAATAGTGTTGAAAGCATCACCCATGAGGAAACCATTTTCTAGGTGATGATTTCTTATTTACATAATGACACTTCTTTATAGAATAATTTTGTGGCATGCACTTAGTATAATCTTGTGCTAATGGGTTGTGATGACAAGTTCCATTGATAAGGACTAAGCCTGGTTGTCTTCATTGGTTCCTATTAGGATTCTTTTTGAAATGAAAACAACAAAAGAATATATAACAACTGTTGAATTCTCATTATAGTGTGACATCTATTTGTATTGTGAGTTACATATAGTATTTTTTAAAGATTCAAGTTATTATGCTATGATGACACATGACATCCAAGTGAAAAGTACATATCAATTTGGTATCTTCATGTATGAGCCCAATTATTAATTATGGGGCCATTGTCATGAATTAGCAACATATTTATATTTTGTAGCTTCTTATTGGAGTGTAATGTCTCTTCAAAATACAACTTCAATTACACTCATTTTTTTAAAGTTGTGTCGATACACTTGAATGCCAAGTATCCTCCATAATGTTTAAGTAGGTTGATATGTCAGATTTTTTCTTCACCCAATTAGACAAGTGTCCATGTGCCAAATGTTATAGCACATTCTTTCTTCATAGTGTAACTTTGACAATGAAGAGTTTAAAAGATTTTTTTTTTTGTAAAGTAAATGGCGTGCTTATTGTTGATCTTAGTTCTCTAGTCAAGGTAAATAGTGTGAATTAAAAATTGTAAGTTACTAGCAAGAAGCTCCCTTGGTTTTCTTGTATGAGCATTTACTGCTAGAATTCTTTAATTTCAAACATTATTTTAAGAATTCCAATTCCAATTCATTGAATTCATTGTTCTAAGAATTTTGAGATTTGGAAAACTTATGGTGATAGTGATTTAGAAGTTGCAAGTGTGAAACTAGGATATTTAGGCATTGTAAACTAGTGATTTGAAATTTCTTCTCTTGCTATTGTAAATGAATTTTAACTTTTAGGGTATTGATTATTAGAGTTTCCTAGATAGCATAGAATATTACCATGGTTGTAAGAAACCCTAATTATGGTTGAATTTATAAAACCCTAGTTTTCTTAATAAAACTTTAAGATGAGTTATACTACTTCTAAGAGTGGTAAAATGGAAAGAGGGCTTGATTAATATTTTCATAAGTCAATTTCCCACCTCTTCTAAGAGGGTGAAGCATGCCCAAGGAACTAGTATTCTATGAGACAAGGTCATTGGCAGGGCATAATGTATTAGTGATGTAATCATACCTATTTAGGGTTGGGATTTGTTTAATTATTTTCGTAAGTGTAGTAGTGTTATTCATCTCCTCTCAAATATCTAGAGCTTAGACCTAGGGAGGCTTGTGGTTTAAAATGTATTTATCAATATAGAAATGATTAGAGTTATTTCTAAAAAATATAAAGGTATAAAAATAACATTGTTAAGCTCAAAGGATGAACCATTAATGGTGTTAAATACAAAAATCATCAAAAAGGTCTTCAAAATTAACATTATTATGAATGATTCAACTGAATTTTATTCTTTAAGTAAAGAATATAAAATAGGAAAATATAGTTATAGAGTCTAGCTACCATATCATAGGAAAAGGTATTATGATAAAAAGCTTACCTAATTTTTAAAATATGAAATGGAGCCCTTCAATATTGACATCTTTGAGGAATATTTCATTAGAACCAATTATTCCCTATACCAAAGTATTGCATATTTATTTTAAGCCATGAGTGACTATTCACATGATGATGATGGCTACATATATATAACATAAATATTTGAATAGGTAATTTCATTTTACATATTATATTGTAGAAGGGATGTAAAGGGCACTAATTCCCTTTAAGGTTGATGAAAAAATTCTCTATTTCATATGGTACTTAATGTTATGCTAGATTTTTCTATATTATGGTAAAGTCCCTTGGAGAAAGTAGATTAAATTGAAGTTAGATATTCTTGAGGTAGATATCATGCTAATTAAAGGAAACAATTATATCTAGGATATGCATTTCCAATCTTCAAACTATATTATTTTCAAGGGGTATTTTGTTCAAGTTCTTAATAATTTGAGTAACCTGAGTAGTAGGATATCAAAAAATGTAATAGTTTTTCTAAGGCCCAAGGATAGGTTACCTAAAAATAGACTGAATCAATATTTAGATTATTATTTCTTGTAATACAATACAACAACAATAAGGGTTTATGATGTAGTATTAAATCCCTATATCTTGCCTAAACATGTCCCTAAGAGAATTTCCTACATAGTTTATGTGGATTCCTTATTTGCATATTAATTTTTTTCAATCATCATCATCTATTCACCTATTCTATTGATCCTTTATTTATATCCTCTACAAGCTTCAAAAATTTTCTCCTTTGTCAACCATGGTGAAACAAATAATATCAGACGTGCAATAGCCATGTATGTGTAATATCATAAAATTGCACCCCTTGCAATTTTACATTCATTCTTGTATCCACTTTAGTGTCAACTCCCTTAACACTTGTGTAGGTTCATTTTAGCCCTTACATCATACTTTTTCCCTTCTTAGGATTCTCAAGATCCATTTTTAGTAGGTACCCTTGTGCGTCAGTTGTGCGTTGAACCTTGTACCTTTCTCATTTGTGTCATTTTGTAGCTTGATGTGTCTAGACACTAGTGTGTTGCATAGAAACTTTCATGTTGCACTAGCATCTTGTGACATTTTGACATTCAAATGGTCATTTTCGATAATGTTTGCTACTTTTCAACAAGTTTGGTTTGTTGTAATGGCTCAGGATTCCTTGTAACCACTTGGGAAGCTTCTTTTCCCTCCTATTCTCTCTTCTTAATCCATTCTTTCAATTCATTTTGGCTCTTTGGAGCCTTCTCTCTTGCATACACTCTCCTTTCCCTCTTTACTCTCCTGCTTGCACAAATATCTTACTTGTTACAAGAACCTCAAGCAATCTCACATCCTTACAACACTCTTTGCATCACTCTTGGCTCTTGCAGCTATCTTTGCCTCTCTTTGGCTTCCTTAAGCTTTGCGGTAGACATCTCCCTTACCTTCTGCTTGCAAGCATCTTGGGATTTTTCACATCCCCTATCAATTGCATCTTTATCTCATGATATAGGTTCTCCTCCTTCAGTGGGGATTGCTTTTATCACTTCAAATTTTCTTACTTTGTTCACTCTATCTATTTGGCTATTCGTGGAGGTGGGAACACCAAAATGGGGATTTGACTAAGGAAAACCTATATACAACCCCATCATTTTCTCTTGATCTTACACATGCAGGTATTGAATAAATTCATGTACTGGAGGCTTCATTACTTGGGTTGTTGTGAGCATTTTCTATCTCTCATACTTTAACTTTATCACTTATACTTCACTTTATTATTAGTTATATTACTTTCTCACATTTAGTGGGGAGGTTACATATGACATTGCTCTAAATTTTCAACTTATTTTACTTCTTCAAGGATCTTATTAGTTAATTCTTTAGTTTCCTTTTGAATTTTATCTCTATCCTCATTTTCTAGTCTCATGAGGGTATCTACCCTATGCTTTGTCCTTAACTCCTAAGCTTTATTTTGATATATTTTGTCTTCCTCTTCCTAAGAGACATAGGATCCAACTTTTTCAAGATCTTCATATCTTATTTCTTCATCCATTTATATGGCTTTCTCTCTAAGCTAACTTAGAGCCTAAGAATTTTTTTTCTAAACCTTTTCAATGATCTCACTAAAAAGCACATTGTATTTTATCATATACAT
>VDFB02148110.1:0-13504 GCA_007258455.2 Sequoia sempervirens
CCTTTAAACCCTCAACCCTTAAACCATTATCCCTCAATCCTTACCCCTTCAACCCTCATCCCTCAACCCTTAACCCTTAATCCCTCAACCCTCAACCCTTAAAAACCTAACCTCAACCCTCAACCCTTAAACCTCAAATCTAATCCATCAACCCTATACCTTGGACCCTAATCCCTCAACCCTTAAATCCTCAACCCTTAAACCCTCAACCCTCAACCCTCAACCCTCAACCCTCAAACCCTCATCCCTCAACAGTCAACCCTAATCCCTCAAGCCTCAACCCTATACCTTAAACCCTAAAGCCTCAACCCTTAAACCCTAACCCCTCAAGCCTTAATCCTTAAAACCTAAACCCTTAAACCCTTAAACCCTCAACCTCAACCCTCAACCCTAATCCATCAAGCCTATATCTTAAACCCTAATCCCTCAACCCTCAAACCCTAAATCCTCAACACTCAAGCCTCAAGCCTTAAACCCTAAACCCTTAAACCCTCGACCCTCAACCCTCAAATCTAATCCCTCAACCCTATACCTTAAACCATAATCCCTCAACCCTTAAACCCTTAACACATAAGCCCATAACCCTTAAACCCTAATCCCTCAACCCTCAACCCTTCAACTGTCATCCCTCAACCCTTAATCCCTCAACCCTCAAGACTCAACCTTTAAACCATCAACCCTAAAACTTCAACCCTCAACCATAATCCCTCAACCCTATACCTTGGACCCTAATCCCTCAACCCTTAAATGCTCAACCAGTAATCCCTCAACCCTCAAATTTGCATCCCTCAACACTCAACCCTAATCCCTCAAGCCTAAAACCTATACCTTAAACCCTCAAGCCTCAACCCTTAAACCCTAATCCCTCAAGCCTCAATACTTAAAACCTAAACCCTTAAACCCTCAACCTCGATTGTTAATCCTAATCCCTCAAGCCTATACCTTAAACCATAATCCATCAACCTTTAAACCCTAATCCCTCAACCCTTAAACCCTAAACCTTTAAACCATCAACCTTCAACCCTCAACCAATAAAAAAAATCCCTCAACCCTATAGCTTAAACCATAATCCATCAACTCTCAACCATTAAACCCTCAACCCTTAAACCATAATCCCTCAACCCTCAACCCTTAAACCCTTAACCCCCCACAACTCTTAAACCCTATTCCCATAACCCTCAACCCTTAACCCTCAACCCTCAACCCTATACCTTAAACCCCAATCCCTAAGCTCTCAACCCTTAAAATCTCAAGCCTTAAAACCTGATCCCTCAACCCTATAACCCTCAAACCTAAAACCCTCAACCATTATTTACCCTAATCCCTCAACCCTTAACCCTTAAACCATCAAACCTCAACCCTCATCCCTCTACCCTATACATTAAACCCTCAAGCCTTAAACCCTAAGGAGGGAAGGCAAGGTAGAGAGGGTCAGATAGGGGTGGGTAATGAGACAAGGAGGCAGAGGTAGAGTGGTAAAGAGGGAAAAAGGGGAAGTCATGGAGATAGGGAGAGAGAGGGTGGGAGGAAGAGGTGGCGATATAGAGAAAGTAGATAGATGGGAAAGAAACAATAATAAAGGGAGATAGAAGAAGACAGGTGTAGGGAGGAAAGAATATAGATGGGGGTAAAGAAAAAAGGAAACATAGAGAGGGAGATAGGGGGAGAGATTGGGAGAGACCTAGAGAAGGGGGAGAGAAGAGAGGGAGAGTGAAAGGGAAGTATTGGTAGATGAGTAACAAGCCATGGAGGGAGAGGTACACATGGAGGGAGTGAGAGACATAGGGAGGAGGAGATAAAGAGGTGATGACCTAGAAAGGGGAGGGAGAGGGAAGATGAGAGAAAGAAGAACGAGATTAGTGATCTAGAGGGGGGAGAGTGGTGGGTGATGAGACAAGGTTGGAGAGACTTGGAGATGGGGAGAGAGAGAGAAGAAATAGGTTTGAGATAGAGGGGGGAGAGAGGTGGGTTATGAGACAAGGAGGGAGAGACTTGGATATGGGGAGAGAGAGAGTTTGGGAGGGAGATGTAGTAATTGAGAGAAATGGGTGAGAAATAGTAACAAAGGGAGATAAAAGAAGAGAGAGGTAGGGAGGAAAGGATGGAGATGGTGTTAATGAGGGAAGGAAAGGTATAGAGGGTGGGAGAGACCTAGAGAGGGTTGAGAGAGAATAGGGTAAGTATTGGTTAAGAGGGAAGGGGACAAAGAGGGACTGAAAGGGAAAACCTCGACTATCCATCATCGATCATAAACTATAAACTTTAAGCCTTATCAAAGTCGGGTAGTGAGAGACAAATAAAAATTAGTGAAGTTGGTCCTTTTGTCAATACATCACTAGTTGGCAATCGCCAAATTTGGAGAGCACAAATTTTCTCATGCAAATCAAATTAAGTTTGCCATAAAACAATCCATCACCACTCTACCATGAGACATGTCTCCAAAATATGAAAATTTTATGTTAATCTCTGGTGGTTTTAAGAAAACTGCTTACATTTTATGTTACTTAGGGAATATTTTAAGTATATTTTATTTTTTGATGTCAACATAATATCATGTTGAAATCACCCATTTTCCCCCAAATTTAGACCTCTCACAATTGAGCATTCTATATTTTTAGCTCAACTTCACAATTCCCATTATTGGCCATGCAATAACATTTTTCTAAGAATATTTTGTATTTGGGGAAGTTTGTCATGATCTACATTATGACAATGATCCATTTGTAAATTTAGTGTACAATTTTTATAGAAATAATAAATTCTCAAAGGCCACCTTGTATGATTCTTATTTTTGGTACTTTAGAGGCTAATTCAGGCACATACAAACTCCTTTTTTAGTCTTCTTTTTAATTTCCCAATTCTTTTAGCACTTCACAATGGTACGATAAGCTTTTCTTGATAGTATCTTAGAATTGTACTTAAATATATGCCTCCATTTTGATATTTTATAATCTTTGTACACAAATACACCTTATGGTAATTGTAAATGTACTAAATATAAAGTGCTACATCACTATAATTTCTTGGAGAGTTGATTCATTGCATCAAGGGAAATAATTTGGTGTTTCTACTTTAATATTATTTGTTTTTGAGATCATGTATCTAAAAATAAATCCCTTCCATTTATGTATTCTTTGTAATTCTCCTAATAAATTGAAAATCATATTCAAAATTTATGGGAAGAAAAATCATATTAAAAAAAAAATATATTCAAAGACAAATTGATGTAATGAAGTAACTTCTTCTAGATCATGGTATTTCTTTATTTGATCCTTCTAATCAAACACATATAAATTATCATATGGTCTCACTCAAAGATCTTGTGAGACAACATCATTTGGGGATGAACAATATAGTCTGATGACTTGCATTGAGATCTCATCTCCACCATAATAAACTACTTCTACATTTGATTTGGTATTGACTCATCCATGACTTCTAGTGTTTTTTTTCAATATGATATCAATTTTTTAGATCCACCACATTAGGAAAAATTTCTACTAGCCATATCATCCTTATTCATGGAGTCTCACATTAAAGATTTTGGGGACACAATTAAGGTCATTCATCTTTTATTTGATGACAACTTTGATGGATTTGCATCACCATCATCTTCTTTGGATGTGATTGTTCTTTATCCTATTCTTTTATCATAGTTTGATAGCGGTTTGGAGACATTTGAGTAGCATTTTAAGACATCATCTTCATATTCATCTTTTTCTTTGGATCATGTGAAAAATTTAGAGCGGTTTATCTTTCTTCCAACATATTCTTATCCAAAATGAGAAGTCACCTTGTATGCATTTGTGGTGTTGTTTCTTCCCAAGAGGAGAAATAATTTTCAACAATCACGGATCATCTTTAGCATTCAATGTTGAGAATCTACCAATACTACCAAAAAAATTTCAAGGAAGGCTATATGCTTTTTCTTCTCATCACCATTTTGGGAGGCTTTCCTTCTCACTTTTTTCAGGGTTGCATAAACCTTCTCTTAATTTATCCATTCACATTCAAATTTATTTAGTGGTTTAATAAATAATGGATGCAAAAACAGTTTAATTTATTTTAATTTTCTGAACTAGCATTTTGATATTTAAAATTATAGGACTCTTTAATGAGCATTGAACTTTTATTTGCTATGATGCATTCCCATTAGTACTAGCACTTATCCTCATATGGAATATCATATTATTAGACGACGATCATAGAAAGCCTCTTAAGAAAAGAAATGAGGACTACCATCTAATTGATACCTCAAAGATAATCTATGGAGAAAATATAAATGAAAGACACATCATTGGAGAAATTAGGAGAAATTTTTACGCTAGATATTTCAATTAGAATTGAATTATTTTTACCTTCAGAATTATAGAGATTTGATTATTGTGATCTCTAAAAAACTTACTGACAAAATTCAACTTGCAAACTTACTATATTTTTGCAAGCTAGGAATTCTATATAAACTCATTTAGTTGACATTGTAAGGGGTCAAAAAATAGGTATAAACCTTGGAGATTATATTTTACATATCTTGAATGTAATGCATACCTTCCCATCTTTTTCTTTATATATAGTCAAGTCTTTTCATATAGAGTTATGTTGTTATTTTCTTTTTTCCCAATAATTTCCTTTTGCACATGTTCCTTGATCTTGTCTAGGTTATTGACTATTTCTAGTTGTTTAAAAGGAGAGAGGAATCCAGCTATTTTTTGAGTAAGAGGCTCGTGGTAACTCCATGCCCAGTGGTCTTACATAAGGCTACTTTATCCTTGCTTAGTAGATAAGCAACCACATGGAGGTTGCTAGAATGTTAATTTCTAGTGGCATCATGAGGTTTGGGAAAGTATGATAGTTGGACGTGATTTTAGTGCAAAAAAAATAGAAAGGAGAAAGATCCTTCTATGCCATCGAAGAGTATATGAAATGATGAAGAAAAGACAAGCATGTGTTTGAATGAGTAGTGGTGGTTCTTGAGCACTTCTAAGAGGTTTCCGTACGAGAAGATCTAGTTAACTACTCTAAGACATTAGTTAAGATTATCAAAAAATTTCAATGAGAGAAATCAACATGTTTGTCCCTTCTACAATTAGAAGAAGGTGAAGTCAATTGAAATATTGAAGAGGCGGTTGAACTCCTTGCTCTCCTTTTGAAGACATCTTCCTTATTTCTCTCACACAATCATTTACTCTTCTCCTATTTCTTGTTGTAATTTGATAGAGGATAGAGAATGGCTGGACTTTTGATATCAAATTCTACATATTGAATTTGTAACGCATGCTTGAACCTTTACAATCAATAAAATAACTGATTATTGATTTTCTCTTGTACAATTCCATTACAAGTTTCTCTTATGAATATCTGTCCCTTTTGAAGCTACAACTTTCTTCTCATAACTTTTGTGACAATATTTAATGAGTTCGTGTGAATGTAATTAGATCCTTGAGCTTGATGAACATAGATTCTTCTGTCAACCTAGCCAAAGTCAATTCTAAGTCCCACTCCAAACTCCTAGATTGGACTTTTACTGAAATCAATGAGTTGAAAATAAAAAACTGGGCCCTTCAAAGCAAAATCGAAGATCTGGTTGCTAAAATTGCTGAGATTGAAAAGAAAGATGTGGACAAGGGGGTCCAAGGTCACAGTAATAGAGACATTGATTCCAAGGTTGATTATATAATGAACACCATCAAGACTGTCGCTGAGCAATAACAGATTGGCTAGACACAATGCCATTATCATTAACGCAATGGGTGAGAAGCTCGATAAAACCCAGCAGGGATCTCTGGTGGTGGATCTGCAGGAAACAGAGGATAAAAGTCAGGACACGAACGCAGACATTTCCAAAAGACCCAGAGCCAACCTGAAGCGCAAAGTCCCCTCTACTTCTAGGATGATTCAAACTTTTAAAAAGGGTGTCAATGATATGCAGAAGCTGGAGGAGGAGACAGAGTCTGTCCTCAAGACTCTGAAGTAATGACTGGGGTTTTTGTGCTTTCTTTGCTTTTCCTTTGTTTAGTCCTTCTTAGTTTAGTTCATTAGGTTGCTGCTGATCTTTTCTTGGGCAGCTAGTTTTTGTGGTTGGACTTTTTGGTCCTCTCTTCTGTTTTGTAAACTTTGTGGTTTCAGGTCCCTGTAAAACCTTTTTTACCCTTTTATCAAAAACATAGATTCTTCTATCATTGATGTATCACCTTTTATTTTATACTTTTAATCACTACTCCCCCTTTCCCATGTTGAAAATGTAGTTTAGATTATTGGATAGTGTTCTTCCAATGGTGTTTTCAGGTCTGTAACTAATCATACATTAAGTATTTTCAGTGATAAATAAAGAGAGCGAGCACTTTTCCGGAAGTTAATCTCTGACTATCAAAACCCAAAATTTGGGAGGTGCTTACCATGGGTGCATATTTCAGTGACGACACCACGTTAAGATTCTACCGGGCCCCACAAAATTTAAAGATTCGAAAACGATTGCCATCATAAACTATTGAAGTAATTATGGCGTTTCCATCAATTTATGCACTGTTACCTGAGAGTGTGAATTTAGTCTTGCATGTGAGCTGGCTACAGTTAAACCTCTGACAAAATTCAGATTTCTTTTTTAATAACATTTTTTACTGTCGGCCATGTCGATAAAATCCAACAAAGAAATATTACTTTATGGAAATGAGAACCTTGTTTAGGTAGGGACTACGGACTAGGGCGTTCTGTACAAGCATTGAAATCTTCCGAAAAGCCGAGGCATATTTGTTGTATAGCCATGGGGGAGCAGTCCAACAATACCAGAGTTCAGAGCTTAGCGGAGAGTGGAATCAAAACAGTTCCACAGCAATATATGAGGCCAAGCTTGGAGCTCTTCAACGATTCTTCGCATACACATCACGCCCAGGTTCCAGTCATTGACTTGCACGGCTTGACAGTCCAACATCTCAAGAAAACCACCGTAGCAGAAATTTCAAGCGCTGCAGAGAAGTGGGGTTTTTTCCAGATTGTCAATCATGGAATTCCGGAGTCTCTTATTGCTCGTGTACAAGCTGTGGGCAAGGCCTTCTTTGATCTTTCTATGAAAGAAAAGGAGGCGTATAAAAATGAAGGGGGTAGTCATATTGGGTATGGCAGCAAAGTCGGGGATTCGCCGCATGCGAAACAAGACTGGAAAGATTACTATGTTAATATTGTGTGGCCTGTTTCGCGGAGAGTCATGAGCAAGTGGCTTAAACAGCCTTCCGATTTCACGTAGAGTACTGTGTGTTATCACTTGAATCGTTGTTCATATCCATGTCTGTGTAGAAGATTGTTCTGATCCGCCTTGTGAGTTGTTTTGCAGGGAAGTGATGGATGAATACGGCAGTGAGATTTGTAAACTGTGTGAAGTGCTGATGCAGGGGCTCTGTGGCGGCCTCGGATTGGCCAATGAAAATGCTATTGTGGAGGGTGTGGGCGGAGAGCGGAAGGAGCTTCATCTGGCCATAAACTACTACCCGCCCTGCCCTCAGCCAGAACTGGTGATGGGCATCTCACCTCACTCTGACTTAGACGCCCTCACAATTCTCCTTCACGATCAGACCCCAGGCCTGCAGATTCTCAAGGGCGATGCATGGCTTGATGTTCCCTGCATCCCGGGCGCTCTTGTTGTCAATATTGGTGATCAGATCGAGGTCAATGCCCTCATCTCACTTTTTAGACAATATATTTCCATAGTCCCATCTTACTAGCGTCTCCTTAGGATTTGCTGTTATTTCTGACATGCATCTCAATTGTGAGACAGATATTGAGCAATGGAAAATACAAGAGTACTGAACACAGGAGTTTCGTTCACAAAAACCACGCAAGGATGTCATGGGCCATGTTCTGTACTCCACCGCCTCGCGATTTAATCATTTCACCTATAGAAGAATTGATAAACGAAGAGAACCCTCCATTGTATGGAGCATTGTCCTTCCAAGAGTATCTGGAAAGCTACTTCAGAAAAGGACCGTCTGGTAAGTATTATATCAACGAGCTCAAAATTACTTAAAAGGCCTGTCCAAATAGAAGGGATATGTGTGTTTTATTTCCACGCTTTCTCTAGAATCAGAAAGATTAAAGAAATTATTCCCTAGAATAAACATGTTTGAAGAGCTCCAGGCTTGGCCTCACATATTGTTGTGGAACTGTTTTGATTTCACTCTCCGCTAAGCTCTGAACTCTGGTATTGGTGGACTGCTCTTCCAAGACTACAACAAATATGCCTCTACTCAGAAGTCCCTACTTCAACAAGGTTCTCAATTCCGTAATGTAATATATTTTTGTTGGATTTTGTCGACATTGTCCACACCTACAAATGTTATTAAAAAAGAATTGTACAATACTAGTGGTTGAGCTGTTCGCCAGTTCACATGAGAGACTAATTTCACATTCTTATTTATAAATTGATGGACGCCACAACTATTTCAATAATGGTAATCGCTCTCGTGCAGGTCCTTTATTTTTTTGGGGCCCGGTAGAATCTTAAGGTGGCTCTCTTGATAAATACTCTCGACAGCATTGAGAAGAAAACATGATGAAATACAAAATAAACATGAATAAATCAATTCCTAGCATATAGTTGTGATCCTTAAAAGCCTTTTGTGATAATAATAAATATATAGATAAAATTGTGTAAATGACTGTCTTATAAATAAGAGAGACAAATTTTAGCAATAGGGATAATTATGTATATTTTTTTTTGGCAATCTAGTATTTAGTAAATGTTTTTCTATATTTTTAATAATTTTTTATTTTTTTGTTATATCAAAAATGTATTTTCTTTGATTTGTGATTTGACTTTTTTAAATATTTAGATTGACAACAAAGATGAAGAGTTTGATGAGGTAAAAGAAAGTGCAAGAATTTAGGTTTTAACATTTTTGTTAAGAAAATTGTAGGATTAATATCTAGATTGTTTCTTCATGATTACATCCTTCACTATCTTAAGTTTTTCTAGTAGGGCCTACACGCATGTCCATTGAGCTATCTATTTTCTTATAGTTGAGAATTCTATCAATATGAATTGTGATATTGGGAGCTCCAAAGAGATTTGAGCTATTACAAATGTCATCAAAGATTCATTTAGACTCCCACTCTTTTTTCACCACTTGTTCCATTTGCATTTGCATTGTCCTAGACTTATTCAAAATCCTTTTTCCTTCATTTTCTTGCAACAAGAGAAGGTTTTCCATTACACCAAAACTCACAAGCCTTAGTAAAATTTAAAACTTGTTATCTTCACCTTGAGTGGGTGGTTAGTCCATGAGATCAAGTCCGAAAGGTGTAGTGGTTAGTCCAAAAATTTCATATTTTTACTTAAGAAAATAGATCAAAGTGTGGTGAGAATAATCATCAATAAAAATAAGAAATATTATTACCCAAGGATTGCTTTTGTATATCCCTATAGATGGTCCTTCATGCAAAAACTCAAGAGGAGCTTTGCCCCTCCATGATTTATTCACTAGAAAGTTATCTCGATGTTGCTTCCTAAGTGAGCGCCATAAGAAAACTTCTCTTTCCTCAATTATTGGAAGTCCTTTCACCATATTCTTCTTAAAAAGCTCATTACTTGAAAGCTTAAATATCCATATAATTTATCTCGCAACCATAAATCTACATGGTTGCTTTGAGGACATGCACTTTAGTGTTAAGTAAAGTGAGAGGAAAGAAATATTATGTTATTGAAGCCTTTACTACAAAATAATGGTAGTTGATTTATTGAGAGGAAATAAGCTATTATTTTAGATCCAAACAACTTTAATTTTTTTCTTCTATAATTTACCCAATACTTAAAAGATTATGATGTAATTTTGGTATATGCAAAGTATTATGAATAGTTAGTTTCTCCTCTCTTGGTGTTAAGAGAAGAAAAACCCTTTTTTCTATTAAATTGACATTTTTGTCATGAGTAAACCCACAAAACTAATTTACAATACCAGTGAGGAAGGAAAATTGCAAAAAATGCCCCCATGCAAAAAAAATTGATTTTTGGGGGTTCAAATGAACATTTGGTTTGAGCGAACTCAAAGGGGGTTCGCTAGAACCACCCTTCGAGTGAACCCATTAAATGCTAGGTCCCATATTTCTCAACAAAAAAAATAAAGGGAAGGTTTGTGGAAAGGGGGTTTGAGTCCTACTTCAAACGAACCTCCAAGGGGGGTTTGCTTGAACCAAGGTTCACTCAAACCCCCCTTTTCCCCCTTTCTTCCCCTCTGGCACCAAAAAAATAAAAAATAAAATTCCCCTCGAAGCTCAAGTTGAGGATGAAAATGGAGGATACTTCATAGACCCAACTGGATGATGGTAGTCCTTAGAATGAGCTATCCAACTAATATAATTTTAATATGTTTTGGTTTTATTAATATTTTTTTAGTTTGATTAAACATAGGTGTAACGCCCCGCCGTGCGAACCCCAAAGGACAAAAACACAATAATTACAGCAATTTTTTTTTTAAATGCACATAACATACATGTAATACACATCAAGTCATAACATGAATTTCATTTAAATAGATTCATTAACACATAAATCCCTTGGGGTACACGAGGAGTCATTACGCGACTTAGATCCATACAACAACCATAAAGAATAAAATCTAAAGATATAAAGTAAGCATTAACAAATATAACACATACAAGATGATCAATGATAAGAAACCATCTGAATACGCAAATACATCATATGCATGATCATCCTAACACATTGAGTAACAACTGCCATAGCCAATATCCACACCAAGTTTAACACTTCATTACAGTACAATGTTTAAGAAGTACAATGATACAAGAGTGTTCCAAATATGAATGGAAACCATACACAAGATACCATGATACAAATAATTAGAGAAATACAAGTATCAAAACTGGCTCCAAGATAGATACAACTCTGGAGTCGCTGCAATAGCACCAATCCGCACCTCTCGATCCTCGACTAGGGACCCAATGGGGTGCTTAGCACGTTCCACCCGACCATGTGAGTCCGAAGACCCACCCCCCGTGCTAGGAGCTAACAAGAAAGAGACCTCAACCAAGTACATCCAACAGAGATCCACAAGACTCAACGCCATACAAAAGTATCATAAAACTCAAGGATTACAACCACATCCAAGAATTAACATAATAACTTAAAGTCATAAGTCTCATCACCTAAATCAAAGCAATAGCCAATAAACAAATAACCAAAGGATGATCATGAAACACTTCCAAAAACATAATACAATTCCAATAACATCATATAACAGTACCATAAGAGTACAAGGTCAAAACCCAAACATCAACAAGATTAATACAAGACCACAGAATACACCAAAGATCAAATAGGGTAAAACCATAAATCAATTCAAAACAACTATGTTTCATCAATTCAAAACAAAGAACCACTTCCAGAGGATTTCCAAAGAAGCAACATAAGAAGGAGTGTTAGAGGAGAGTGTCATCGCATGGCTTAACATGGATTATCCAGGCTACCACTATCGCAAGGAGCCGCCTCCGTCTACTGACGAATTATCCAGTTCAAACCGGTAGCTAGGGCGGCCACTCCATCCTGTGGTTATCGGACTACCACCTATTTCAAAGCGCCCATAGGACCTTTCGGCATGCGGATCCGGGTGCCAGCCAGCGAAGAACAAAGGCAGCGAACATGCCAACCCGCGACGCTACTCAATCCCCTTTAGCCTGTGATAGCACTAAATGGTGGACGAGGCATCAATTATCTTTTAATGTGATTCTACCCACCCCCTAGTTAATTATTTAAATTATCACTTATTAATTTCACTCTAATGAGGGCTATCCTGGCGCCCCTTTGTGCGCCGACCACCCACTTAGAGCCACTCTCACTCTAGACTCTCAAAACATAAAGCAAAACAGGTTGTACAACATAACAAGTACATTCATCTAGCGGAGAGAAGCATGCAAGGCATTACCCATCTTAATGCATAA
Organism: Sequoia sempervirens; assembly: GCA_007258455.2. NCBI lineage: Eukaryota > Viridiplantae > Streptophyta > Pinopsida > Cupressales > Cupressaceae > Sequoia > Sequoia sempervirens. The sequence continues at coordinate 11,947 of VDFB02148110.1, forward strand.
TCCAAATCTCCAGATTCATTCAACCCTTTTAAAACATGAAACCAAACACTTGCACAACAAGGGCACATAAAGGAGGAACATTAACCAATAGTAAAATCAAACCTCTGGAAGGTCTCATAAAGGATTACACTAGGTTTCCCTTAATCGACAACAATAAAAAACCTTGAAAACTGTACCAATTCAATTGTGATGAGAGATACACATCAAAATACAGATCAACAACTCCCTTAAACAACACATCAACAACTTCGATATGAACTAAATCGAACATCCAAGGGAAACCTCTATTTTCTCCTCTCGGAATACCCATAACTCAAAGAACTTTTCAATTTGACCCATCAAGTAGAACCATCAATCATGATAAAGTTAACATTAACCAATTTGCCACTTAGGTAAAGAACAAAAGAACACATACTGGTTCCCAACGAATAGCAACATACATTAATTGAGAGAACATACCCAACTCAAAATCAACTCACGAAAAGTCACATCAAAAGAATCCATAAAACCACACAAATAAAGCTTCGTCAACCCCCAGCAAAATAAAAATGCAGTCCACACATCAACAAAATCGCTCAACATCCGAAAGCCACCAACTAGATGTTCCACGGGAGACCTCAATTTTCTCTTCACAAGAACCCCTTATAGTGGCACAAAAATTACATTCATATAACTAACAACAGGATAATGATAACAACTATCTAATCACATTCTCAATTAAAAGAAACCAACCTACTCAAAACAATTACAATCTCAAGGTTCTAAATAAGTATCCATATAAGACAACATTTATTAGAAACTCGGATCATCATAAAGTTATCCCCTAACCAACAATCCAAGAGAATTTAATTAGAAAAGAAGTCTCAATTCAAGAACAATTTATTTCAACGTTTATGCAAGTTTACAAAACTACCAGAATGAAGACAAATAAAGTTTACATCAATATTTAACTATGACTAAAAATAACGATTAATTCTAGCATACAAAATTCCTCAATGAAAGAGTTATTACAACCACCAATTATAAGACTACCAAATACAACCATAAACCAAACTCCCAAAGGATCAATATACTATTTCCCTTCTACACATTACTCCCTTGATTAATCAATTTATTGTGACCATAAGATTAAATAACTAACAAAATGCAACTTATGTCCCAACCACATATATATATATATATATATAGATTTTTTTTTTCAACACTACTATTCTAATATGACAACTACCAAGTGTAGACTCCTAATATACTACAACCATTCACGGATAAATTTAACCACTAATAGTAACAAAAGAAACATTCTATTTATCTTATCCAAAACAAGCACATTTAATTGAAAGGAGCCTAAAGCTATCCAAACGTATATTTGCCCTTTAAAAATTTCTCCTTTAATTACCATTCCAGTATCTTTTTAAGGTACTCTCAAACAAATCAACTTACATTATACTTATGCATTTATGATGTAGTTATATAAAATATTTTAAAGGAACATAACCTAACTTTTTATTTATATTTCACATCATTATAATTTTTCTATTCTTCTTATTATTACTACTAT
>VDFB02148112.1:0-13617 GCA_007258455.2 Sequoia sempervirens
TTCATACTGTTAGACCTATGATATTTTGTCTGGATATTTTGATCGCTGGTTTTGAGCGATAGTGGATTATTCTGTGACATGATGATACTTTGTATGGTGATTATTGTTTTCTAATATGCTTTGAGTTAGTGTAGATGTTTACTTTCAGTTGATCATTGCTATGTACATGTTATGATGGACTAACAACTATTTATTTCGTTAGTTTGTTGTGAAGTGTATTGGTGTGGAGAACGGAATCGCATCACTCGCTTGTGAGTGCCCTGTGATATCTGTGATTTTCTCCGTGCAAGGTGTGTCTGTTATTGCTTGGTTGCAGGAAATTGCAGGTACATGACACCGACTCCACCTGGGTACTCAGGTATGAGCGTGTCAAGACTCAATGGATACGTTGATCAGGAGATAGTAGTTTGGTTTATCCTAGCCTAGTATATAATCCTGGTCTTAGTACATTGTCTGTTTTTAGTTTGAGTCATAGGTTGTATTGTCATTTTTTGTTTGGATAAATCGTTTGAAAAGCAAATTTGGTTAATTTTTTAATGGTAGTTTTTTGTGTTTTAAATTATTGTTATTTAATTAATGTTTAAATGTGGAAGAAATTACTTGCTTGATAATTTAATTCATTAATTAGCTTATTTGGTTAAATGGTTGATCTTAAAAGATTAAACTAATTTAATTAAATTAATTAATTAATTAAATTAAATTATTAAGTGTGTAAATTATATGGTTGCTATTGAAATTGGAAATTTAAATTAAAATAAAATGCATGCAATTGAAAATTGATTTTTAAATTTAAAATAAAATAAATTATTAGCATGCAAATTTGAATTGGCAAGATTGCCGGAAGTGGAGAAGATATTTTCATAACCACTTCTCGACATGTGTGCCAGTACTTTAATTGAATATTGTTTGGGAAAAATTGGTTACGAAGGATATTTTGGATCTCGGGAAAAATAGAGAGGTTGTTCAATTTCCTCACGGGAAATTATCAAAGCTTTGTAAAAATTTCTTGCTGTGTAAAAAAAATTATTTTCTAAGAGGATTTGTTATTTCCTCTGGGGTTGTATATTTGTGGAAGATCCCTTGGAACGAGGATCTCTTGTGTTGGTTGGGGAAGCTTTTGGGAATATTGTGCTTGTTGAAGAAGCTTTGGAGGATTTGTGTGATTCGGGCAACAGAGGATCTATTTTCTACAGTCAAACTCAAGCTACAGGTATTTTTCTTGTTATTATATTGAATTTGTTTCTTTTAAAAAAAAAAAAGAGTTTGAGAAAATATCAATTTTTGTGTTTCCTGTATTTTCTCGGGAATTTTTGTAAAATTTGGGTTTAAACAGTAGAAACAGGAAAGAATTTTAAGGGAATTGTAAATAAAGATTTCTGTTTTAAATAAATATTGTTTTGAGTTCTTATAGAAAATTATTCTTCTTAATTTGAAATGAGAATCTTTTGTTATTTTAAAATTAGACAATTCTATAGAAAGAAAAAAAAATCTTGTGTAAAATTTAAAGATTTACTGATTCCTGTAGAAAATCATATTTTGTTTTTCTGTGTATTTTCCTGGTTAAAATATTTGTTATATATTAAATTTCATGTGGATTTATATATATATCATACACATATATATACACATATAAATCCTTATTTAAAATTTTATTTGAATCATGCTCATAAATTTCCGTACGACGATATTTAAAGATGGATTAATATCTGTAGAGCCGAGCTTCCGTAAAAAACAGGGTTTTTAGATTCGTTTTTTTAAAAGAAATAAAATTTAGATGTAAAAAATATAACTCTAGGGAGGGCCGAAACCCTCCCCATTTTCATGTGGAGGCATAGCCTCCATGGCTGCGCACAACAGCCATAAGGGCTGCTGGGCGCAGCCCTGGCTACGGCCGCGCCCACTCCCCTATGGGAGCCGCGTATGGCTGGGACCATTTTCTTTTAGGTTTTAAACTTTTTAAAAATATTAAATGCGAATTTCTTTTGATATTTTCATATTCGATTTTATAAATATCTATAAAATCCAAATCTGTTATATGTTATTTATTTAATTCGATTCATATATAATATGAACTTCGAAATTTATAAATATTTAATATATTATATATATATATATGTATATATATTGATATTAAATTAAAATATTATTATGTTAAAATGATAAGTTTAGAAGAATTAAATTATTAAATATCTAGATTTAGATATTTGAATGATTTATATATTTTTTGTAAGAATAAACTATTATTTTGAAGTTATAAAATTTATAGATATGAAATTGGGCAAACCTGTAGATTTGATATTTGGTAATGCATGGAAATGGATTAAGTCTTAAGGTTAATTTCAATTTAATGAATGATTGGATTTAGTAGATCCTAATAGTAAAGTGCGGAGGGACATTAGGAGTTGGAAGTAATGATGGCAAAGTTGATGGAGGGATATTAGGAGTTGGAAGCAATGGTGGCAAAGTTGATGGTGGAAGGTGTATGGTCACATGCTTTTGACATTTGTAGGATGATGGAGGTGGAATGGCAACATATGTTTTAGGGATATGATAGGATTTATGATGGAAGGAGGTGGACTTAGGATGGCATGGAGGAAGTACCAACATCTTTAGGTTGTTGTCCTTGGGGTGTAGGTCCAAGGCCATAAGAGCGTGGAGGGACTTTGACATGGATGGGCTCCAAAATACCTTGTCATGAAGGTCTAGACCTTTACCTTGGTGGTTCATGTTTTGGAGTGTGCAATGGACAATGGGAATAGGTGTAGGTGGAACACTAGACATGAGTTCCTTATTGGATGGAGAAAATGACGCAAGGGAAGATAATGGTTTTTGTTGTTCTAAGGAGGAACATTCATGAATGAGGGTGGAAAGACCAATAGGATATGATGGAGGACTTTCAATGGGGTCGATTGTGGGTGATGGAGGATCATTAGGATCTTGATTAGCATTGTGTTCACTTAGATCCAAGTTATTTGTTTGATCTTCTATGTGTGCTTGGGAGGCATATGTCTCATCAAGGGAAGTGGATGTTGATGGATCATGGATAGGGCTAGGTAGGGGGTGAATAGGAGCAATGGAGGTTTCTTGCTCATGAATAGGTGAAGTGATAGGCTCTTGACCATGGAATGCATAAAGTTGGCTAAGGGGATCATCATGGTTTTCTTGATCGTAAAAGGGGTCTTGATCAAAGATGAAAGATTGATCATGAATAGCATTAGGTATGTTATGAATGGAATCATTAGGAGGGTGTTGATCTTTATGTGAATGAGGGGGTAATGTCTCCACATGTTTAGGATTGTGCTCTTGAAATACCTCATGACTTATTTGAATGGAAGTGGAAGGGGATTTCTCATGGAAAGACTTGTCATGTTCTTGATGGTCAACAACATAGGAGCATGATAGAGGGTGAGTTGGAATTACGAGGGGAGACTCTTGAATTGGATCAAGTGGTTGTGGATGACATGGTTGGCTTGAAGGACTTGGCATGATGTTTGATGACACTTTTTTATGTTCAAGAATATGAGCTGGATGACATGGCGATGTTTGATTCCTTGCTAGTAGCCCTTGGGTCACATCCTTTGTAGGTGTATGGGTGGAAGGTGTTGGCTTAGGGTTTTGGTTTTGATTGGATGATGGTGTGATAAAGTTATAGGGTGCATGTGCTAGATTGGTATTCCCCTTGTCAATGGTTGCATTAGAACCTGATGAAGTTTGACCATGTTGCAAGGTAGAACTTAAAGTCACATGTGTTTGTCGTGATGCGGCTTGATAGGTTGATGTAGCATTGACATACGAAGAAGTGGATGGATTAGATTGGTATGAGGTGGAAGCAGATGACATATTAGGTTGAGGTGGCATTGGTTGATAATGAATGGATAGGGGATGATGTTGTGGTTGTTGAATTTGACATGTGGCAATGAAATGATTGGCTTGAGCTAGGAGGTGTTGGATCTGAGGTGATTTAATTTGTTGAAATCTTTGGAAGAGGGTTTGAAGGCTTTGTATGGTTTGATGGTCTAGGGGTTTGGGTATTTGGTGAAGTGTTTGAAGGAGGTTTTGAAGTTGGGATGCTAGGGATTTCTATTTGAATGTGGGCATGGTGTCACACATGTGTGTAAGCTCTTGTGTATCAATTTGTTCCTCAAAGTATGCAACATCATTCATGTCATTATTAGACGTGGTAGGAGAAGCCCCTCGAAGTATGATTTTAGGTTGTGGTTTTCTTTCATGATTTTGACTATAGACAAGGACTCCTTGAATTATGAGCTCGGGCTTATGTTTTATCTCATGATTTGGCCTAGAGGCATAGCCCCCTTGGATTATGATTTTGGGCTTATGATTAGGATTGGGCTTGTTTATGATTATGACCATTTTGACAAGTGGTGACTAGGACTTTGTTGGTGATGGTGATGATGTGGAATGATTAGATTGGATGACTTGATTGATTAGAATGAAATGGATAGGATGTGACTAAGAAGAGTGATTAGGATGAAAGTGATTGGATATGAATGTGTTGGAAGAACGTGTAGAGTGACTTGTCTTTATGTGTTTGGTGTTTAGCTTGATTTGGAAATTTTTAAATGAATGATCACACATGTACACACATAAATCACTCACACAAGACACATAAGCAAGTTTGAATTTTGAAATTTGAAGAATGTAATGATGATTATTAAACAAGCACACATGGAATACACATCAACAAGCCCTATGACTAGTCAAGTGGGGTATGGCCAATTAGGTCTCAAGCTAGTCTACACAAGGTTGACTAAGGATAATTTGAAAGAAAAATCCTGCCACACAGCTGGGAGAAAGGGGTAACCCACCCTTCACCTTCACTTCCCAAAGGTATAAAGTTCTTTGGGGCTTAGCCAAGAGTGACAAAAATTTTAACTTCCAAACAAGCATGTCTTTCGATTCACACTTCGATTGAGGTCATCCCCAGGGGTGATGAAATCCCCTAGCAGGCCTCCTAGAAAGGGTTTGACAAAAGCAAACCAAGTGAGGTGTTTGTGATCACACACACACTTAATTCACACTCACAATGATTAATTTCCCTTAAAAAAAATTGCAATGTTTATAAAACAATTCAAACACTTGTTCTTTTTATCCCCAAATCAAGATGTGATGGAAGACAATGATTAATTTTAGACCCAATTTTTGAAGTGTGATTGAAGAAAAGATTTGTTTTAAACCAATTGCAATGATGTGATCAAACAATATTTGATTTTATGTCCCAAATTGAAAGATGTGACAAACAAGATTAATGAGATTAAAAAAATGGAATGTGTGCACCTGATTATTCGCTTTCCAGATTGTTGTGAGTGATATTTGCTTCTACTGGAGCTCCTTATGATCACCTACAAGATGAAAAAAATGATATTATAATGCAGCCAAAAAGCTAAATAAACTCATCAAAAAAATTTGCAATTTCAGAGACATGTTTTTGACATAGCCGAATTAGATTTCAGTATTTGACAATTTTATTGATCTGGAAAATAAAAAATCAAAGAAGAGATCCTAGCTAATTTTTTGAGAGTTTTCCAGAAATGTAAAGAAATCAGAAAAATTCCCTGTTTTGCTCTCAGAAACGCGGATTTGTGAAAACCATACAGAAAAGAAAGATTGGATTGTTTCGCATTGTATTTGACCTCAAAATTAAATTTGTAAAACATAGACCCCCATTAGAATTTAAAGATATTTTCAAAAATGTAAAAATTTCTGAAAAATTCATCAATTTGCATCCAGAAAACAAATTTTATGAAAAAACATAAAATTATGATAACTTCTACAAAAACAATGATACACCCTCAATTTTTTTACTGTAGCCTCTTGAGATGATTTACAAGACTCTGTAAAAATATTGCAGAAAAATTCGCAGCTGTGTAGAAGATATGGAGAAATTGGTAAAAATTGTGGTTTTGTCCAAAATCTCTCAGATCTGCAAAACAAAGTCAATAAAACCTGCAAGAAGCACCGTTAAAAGCTTTGTATGCACTACATAAACCATCATATACACTATAGAAACCCTCAGATGCACTAAAATGAGAATTTTTGTCAGAAAGCTAAATTCCAGAATGCGAAATCCTGTTAGAAAACCTGCAGATAAATGTTAAAAACGGGGCAAGGCCCCATGGTGGGCGCCAAATGTAGATAGGGATAATTATAGGTTTAAATGCATTGAAGATGATAAAAAAATTAAATCCTATCATAATATGAAGCACAAACTAGAATGAAAATAAAAATAAATGAAAGAACATGCAAACCCATTTTCAAACTTAGACTTGATTGATCTCCATGGCTCTTCTCCACCTGCATAAGAATGCAATATTTTGAAGGTTTATTGTTGAAGTAATGTTGGTTACTCAATTCTCAAGATAACAACCCTATTTAAAGGATGATAGATGATGCATTGAAGATCGATTTTTCACAGAGTGAAGATGCTAGAAGAAGATTCCATCCAAATGGCTTGTGAAAGGTTTGATTTATAGATTTTTGATTTGAATAGAGAAGATTTGACAAGATTTGATAAGGATTTGATTTTTGACAAAAGAGGAAATATGACGAGATGAGATAAGATTTTCGAAAGATAGAAAGATTTTGATTTATTGTTTTAAAGGAATTAAAACAAGATAAGATAAGATGTGAAAAAAATAGAAAGATTTTGATTCTCTTTAAAGGAAATAAATATTAAAGCATTTATAGATGGATAATTGATGAATTATCTAATTAAATAAATTAATTAGATGCACATGAGTTTAGTTTTGGAAAGAAAGCGAGAAGATCTTTTTAGGATTTTATTAATTAAATAAATTTTGGATTTATTTAATTAACATTGAATTTATGATTTCATTAATTAAATAATATAACTTATTTAATTAACATTAGAGGCAATTTAATTAATTAAATAATATCAATTATTTAATTAACATTAGAGGAAGGGATGGAATAATTTAATTAATTAAACAATATAAATCATTTAATTAACATTAGAGGAATGGATGGAATGATTTCAATTAATTTTAAACAATATAATATAAATTATTTAATTAACATTAGAGGAAGGATATGATTTAATTAATTTAAACAATATAAATTATTTAATTAACATTAGAGGAAGGATATAATGATTTAAATTAATTAAATAATATAAATTATTTAATTACCATTGTAGTAAATGGATGGAAATGATTATGAATTTAATTAAATAAATAAAATTTATTTAAATAAATAGATGATGACATGGGTAACTACAGCAAAGCATGCTACAAAATGTCTAAATGATGCAATGTTGTGACAAGGTATCGTAAGAGGACAATTTTTTATGCTCATTTTCCCCTCTTTGAGATGATGTTTGAGACATGAGATTTGTGTCGAGTAACATCATTTCAAAGAAGTTGAGGTATGGATAGAGGAAAATTGATAATGATATAAAGATAGGATGATGATGGAATGATGATGCCCCCTCGAGAGGATAGGTGGGTTGAACAAACATGGGTAGGCTCTCATCAAACAGCCAACTATTGATGTACTACATCTAAAAGTACATAGGAATAAGAACTAGATATGTCAATAACTCCAAAATGCAAAACCAAGGAAGAATTAACACCAATAGTAGAAACCCCACCATAATGTTGAAAAGGGAGAGCCATGACAGGAACATTGAAACTATGTGAAACCAAGAAGTTCATGTAGGAGAAACAAACCTACAAATAAAAGGGTGTGCAAACTAATGCACACAAGCATGAGTCAAGAATCAACAAGATTCATTGATGTCATGGAAGGGATACTCACTTGACAAAGGTGTGATGGCAAACAAAGGAAAAAAATCAAACCCCCATGAGACTTTATATCATAGTGTGAATACAAAAGGCATAAAATGATGTGCAAAACCTAAAAAACAGTATACACCAAAATGGCACTTTATCTCAATGCATCTACATAATAAGAATGTGAATGAAAAGTATGTCTACAATGCATAAATAAGATAAAAAAATTGGAAATACATATCTAGAATAGCAAAAAAATGAGTCATCTCATGCAAGGAACAAGTTCCTAGGAGCTAAAATGTCCAAGAAATTCACTAGAGTGCCTAAGAAAAAAAACTAAATAAAATGTACTTGTTGAACAATCTGGAAAAATTGCATGGCTAGAACTGAAGAGTTTAGAAACAAGGTTCCAACGCCACTAGAATCGCAAAAAACATAGACACTAGTCAAAAGTTACGAGCTTAGGATTGAAAGAAGCTCCTCTGACTTCAACAAACTGTAGAATTCACCAACAAAAAAATAAAGTGATGAGAACCACACCACTGGAAAGTTGGTGGAACTAACTTATTGACAATATCTCATTTGCAAAAAATTGACATCGTATGCAAAAGTTATGGCGAAAAGAAAGAAACGTTCATTGAGCTAAAAAGAGGTTCGCGCAGTTAATGTACAATCTATACTAATCATGTTGAAAGGGTGATGCCGTCTCGCGCAGCAAAAATATTCTACCAAATATTCCCCAGCAAAAATTGACCTTCGTACGCAATCAAGGATCTATATATTCTCTCTCTACAAACGTATTATTATTTTGTCATCACACCTTATGCTGGGCCGCAGCACCATCATTTGCTTTTGAAAATAGGAGGGTTTTTGAAAAAGAGAAAAAAATAGCTGAGAAAATTCATTATTTGCCAGAAAGTGTAGAGGCCACCACCAATGGCGAGAAGACCATCAGGTGGCTTGTACAAGGGGCCTATAGGCCTACCATGCAAGTACCTATGGGTACTTGTATTTAATGTGCCCCCTTTTCAAAAAAATTTCCCCACTTTCATTTTTTTTAAAACTTTTGCATATATATATATTTATAAAAATTCAGAAACAAAGTGTCAAACCTTTTCTTAAAGAAAATGTATTTTTTTTAACTTCATGCATAGGGGTTGTATGTAGGTCATACGATGCCTGAAACACATTTTCTTTTCCTGAGAAGCTTCCAACTCATATTTTGGTGATTTGACAAGCAATCTTAAGGTTTTTAGGCCTTCTGAGCGCAATGGTAATGTTTGTTTTGGCTCAAAATGCATCAAAATTGTAGCTACCCTCTAGATCAAAAAATAAAGCAACCACTTCAAACCTTCATAAATTTGACGTCAAGAGTCAAAATTAGGCAAAAAAACCAAATTTGACTTTCTCAATAGCTCTGAATCCAATGGTGAGGTCCTTTTCACAAAAAATTGCACAAAAAATGCCCACCTCCAAAATTTGCAAAAAAAGCAAAGGGGATTCAAATCTAAGGCATGAAACCCTCATTGAAGAAAGAAAAAATCATAAATCGAGAAGGGGTTTGTTGAATCGATGCTCTGATACTACATTAGAATTGTGAAATAAGCACAAAACCATGAGCCATAGGATCAAAAAACAAACAAATACACCTTCCATGCAAGAGATTTGCAAACAATATATGCAATATTCCTCAACAAGAAAAATCTACGAAAGCAAGATACTCTCAAGAAAATATATGAAAGCTCAAGATAATCTCTAGATAATTACAATGAGGGTTGAGTGCTTATAAGAGAAAATCACTAAATGAGAAAGAGATTTGATCATGACAAGTGTCAACATCACATGAGATGAGATAAAATGATCTAATATTAACTCAACTAATAAAACAATCCTAAGTTTAGCTTAAGTTTATGAGAATAAATTAGACTAATAATCATTAAAGAGTAACTAATTATTAGCTAATGCATGATAACTCTAATAGACTAGGCAATGTGCTAAATATGATTGATTATAGTTGAAAGGGAACATGGTTTCCCAATCCCCCAACATAACCTTTCCTTACATCTAATTCATATTCTTGTAAATATCTTATGGAATGATTAGTTTATAGATTTTTAATGAGGATGATGGATGGATAGGATCCAATCTCATGTAATGGAGGGATGGGGTCGATCCATTTGTAATCTGAGAGGATGAGAATATTAAAAGTGGCATCTTTTTATTAGTGCACATAGTTAGGGAAAATATTTGAAAGAGATGGTGGGTGGGGATTAAAAAATGATCCTTTCAAATCCTTGCCCAATTGAATTAATGAGCGAGATTGATTTTTTTCAACAAAATTGAAGACAGATGTGTAAATGATTAATTATTTGAATAAAGCTAATATTTATATGCAATTAATGGTGCTTGGGGGATTTTAGATAAATTAAATGAATATAATTTATGTATACAATTTATTAGATAATGTTGAAGGAATGATTAATTTAATTAAATAATCTATATAACTTATTCAATTAAATTGGAAACCTAGAAGAAAGGCCAAATTCATTAGATTAGTTAAATAAATAATGTTCATTTATTAAATTAAAGTTAGAAGAAATGTTAGACTTGTTAATTAAATAAAGATTTATTTAACATTGACACAATGATCAAATTGATCGATTAAATAAAAATATTGATTTGATTAATTTTAGAAGAAAATATATGGGATGGATCTAGTGTGATGATGATAGAAATTTTAGAATGGATTAGGAGCTTGGGAAAAAGATAAATAAAATTGACATAATTTATTATTATTTTGTAATAAATTAAAAAACAATTATTTTAAATTTTTCTATAGAACATAAAATTATATAATTTATTGACAATATATCAATTAATGCATAATAAAGAATACATACTTTTATATATGTAATGAGAAAAATTACTACTACATTTTCTTTAAATAATTATAAAATTAGGATGAGAGGATAATGCGCATCAAAATCTATAGTTAAAATGCATATTCATTTAGAGGGGATGATCAAATATCTTTAGGTATAATACATACTAAGTTTCAATATAAGGAGTTTCAAATTGTAAGAACTCACAAAAGACCTATGATTATCATTTTGGTATTTTTATTTTCTTGGATCTAAGCATGATATATATAACCCCCCTTAGCCCCTTAAATCAATCCTCTTGCATGAAAATTGCATAAGACTCTTTTCCCTTTAAACTAAATGGATAATTTAATTGGATCAAATATGACATTTTAGATTGCATTTTAGGGTAAAACAAAGCCACAAATTATAAAATTTGATATGTAATTATTGCTCTCTATAAAAAAAATTAAAAATATTAATTCTAATCATATTTTATTTAAGCATTTATTTTTTTATTTTTAATAAAATTGATTTATTACAAAAATACTAAATTATATTTCAAGATAATAAGGAAAATAGTAAATGATTATAAAATTAATAATAATATAAAAGACATATGATTCTCCCTAAAGATGTCTTTGTTTCAATGCAAATAATTCAAGTTGGGTATATAAAAGGAGTAATATATTAAGTGAAATTAATAATAAGATATATTTTTGAAAAAAATAGAAAATGTATACTCCCATATATATTACTCTCAAAGATCTATGTTTGAGAAATAGTGAAAATATGTTATTTGTAACTCAAGGTATACATTACAAAAATTATTGCTAATTCAAAAATAATAAAATTATAGTTTTTTTTAATTTAAAATTAATCAAATATGATAAAAATATTTTTTTATTTTAAATAATTATCAATTAAATCTATATTAAAAAGAATAAATAAATTGCTTCCACCATATTTGAATTCTTAACTTTTTTCTTGTTATTATTGATTAAATATAATGAATTTAGGAAAATACTAATTTAAGTGGCCCCTAGGGGCAAAAATGTGGTAAACATTTAAATATTAAAATTGATTAACAAAATGCATTTGAATATTTAGGTCTAAAGTTTAATTTAGAAAATTTTGTGACATGTTGCTTGATGCTTCATTTATACATCCACAAACATTAGATGACTCCATTCTTATTATGTGTAGTGTAGAAAAATGTATCCCTTTATATTTTCATACTTGTTTGGGCCCATCCTATGAAAACTGGGCTTCTTTATGTCCTATTTGGTCTACTTTTGCATCCAAAAGCCTTATTTAATGCATCTTTTTGGGGATAATACTCACATATATCAAATAACCAATCATAATTTAATGTTTTTTTATTTTTTTGTTCCATATTTAGTGATCTGGGACCCATATGCCACCTTGGGCGTATGGGTCCCATCTAAGTTTTAGAGCCTAGACCTAAATTTGACATCTAGAACTTATCATTTCTTGAAATTTGTGTCCGAAGCTTAGGCTATTGGGAATCATATGCCCCAACTGGCATATGAGTCCTGCTTTAGCTTGGACCTATTTTGAATTCAATTCTTGGTGGGATTCTATTCTCCTAGATCTAATTTCGGCATGTAGTGTTGTAATTTTGAGAAATTTGGCATAAACAAGTCTAAATACAAGGTTATTTCATATATTTTCTCCTAGAAATTTTTGTGAGCAAGTGTGATCTAACAATTCAAGTATTCAAGAGCATTCAAGAGCTGATTATCAAGAATTTGGAGCTCTATTCGAGGATCAAGCATCATGCCAAAGTTATCTTGCATCATGTTTTTTTTTAGCTAACATTTGTGATGTAGGTTCTTATGATTCAAGTAAGCATTCAAGTCAAGATCCATATCATTCCATCAAGATACAAGATCTACATTCATGATATGATCCATTTCATACAAGAATGCAACCTTTGTTTAAGGGTTTGGTGTGTTACAACATATAATATTAGTTCATTCATCATTACTTAATTCTATTTGGTTTCATTTCAAGGTTTGATTACCAAAATCCACTAACAAACAACATTTTTCCCTCTCTTTGATGTGTGATTTGTATATTTAGGTCGAAGATCTATTGAAGAGAAAGATTGGAGAAAGTTATCAAAGTTGCAAATTTGTCATCTATCTTGCAAGATCACATAAAGTCACCTATAGGTCAGAATTCAAAGTTTCAGACTCAGAGATTGGAAAGGAGAGAAGTTATAAGAGATCACTAGAGGATATCAGAGTTTTAGATCAACCTTGATACTGAAATCACCACAACTAGCGTATGAGTCCCAATATACCAGTTTTCAGACATTTTTTTGTAGATCCCGCTTTACCAATTGTAGATTCTATATTTAGCTCAAAACCCTAAATTGGGACTAAATCACCCTACTAGCATATGAGTCCCAAAGTGCATTAAAAGTCATATTTTTGGGATTGCAAACCTTTTTTCAGACATCAATTTTTTAGGTGCACCTGTATTCATTTTGAGTTCATTATTTTTATTTGAGGTTTCATATTCTAGGTTACATTATTAGATTTGCATATCATTTGCATGTCCTTATTTCAAATCCTTTACTTAGTGGTGAACCCCCTTTTGTCTTTAATCACACCCTAGGAGACCTTATAGCAGCTCCTTCCCTCAATTCAAGCATTGAATTGGGATCTCTAGGGTTTCCTTGAATGAACTAAAGTGAAATAGGACATCCCCTTTGTGTGTTCCATCTCCTAAAAGGTGGAGCATACCCTATTTGCTTGGTTTCATTTTGGTGAATCTGGTTCATTTTGGTGAAACTAGCCTTTGGACACCTTATTTATGATTTGGAGTGCAACATAGTCCTAGATCTAGCTTACATTAACTTTTCATTAGATCTTGCATTAGTTAATTTTCATTTAGGGCTTCTAAATCTTGCATTAGTGAAAGTGCATATAGGTCACATTTTTGCATCTTGCATCATT
>VDFB02148113.1:0-17713 GCA_007258455.2 Sequoia sempervirens
AAGCATACATCCCTTCGTATAACACTAGGTTAGATACTACTCAAGGGGAGGTACTTGAAACTTATGAGAGACAAATAGGCATCCCAATTCCTACCACATCTATATGCATCGCTGAAACAGTCCCCTCAATCAGTGTTTCCTTTGCTACTGAGAAGCCCCCTACTATCAAGGTAAGTAGAATACCTCTTGGTTTCAATTTCACCCCTCCTAATACCTCTAGCATGGCACTACCAGAGGTGGCTCTGGTGGAGGCCATGGTGGTGGATTTGGGAGTGGAGGTGGCTTCGGTGGAGGTCCTATTGGTGGTGGTGGCTCCGATGGTGGTCACAACGGTGGTTTCAGAGGTGGTTCTAGGGGAGGTTACACTAGGCCTTTGTCATCCTTTGACCCTATTTTGAATGTTCTTCTTCAAAACATGGGTTGGATGCAAAACCACTTGGCGAGCCTTTCCCAAGCCTCTACCCAACCTATTTTCCAACCTTTTTTTTGACATAGCCCATTTTTGGTGGTGATTTTGAATACTCCTTTCCCTCAAGGAATGGGGATTCCTAAGTTCAAAAAGTATGGTGGTAAAGGAGATCTGCAAACACATTTTTTGGCTTTCAACGCCATGTGTATGGATTTATTTCATCACAATGCTCTAATAGCCAAACTCTTTTCTCGATCTCTAAAGGACACAACACTTGGGTCGTATTGTTCCTTACCTAATAATTCAATATTCTCATTTGATTAGCTCATCAATCAGTTTCTTTGTCAATTCTAGGCTAACATCGGTCTGAAGATGACCTTATCGGATCTTGTTTGGTGTAAGCAAGGAGAAAACGAGAAGATAAATGACTTCATAACGCAATACCAAGCGCTCTTTTCAAAAATTTCATACCTATTACTGACTTGGATGTGTAGAAGGTATTCATAGGAAACCTATAGAAATCCTGACAAGAGAAGTTTTCCTTAATGAAATACCCTTCTTTCACACATCTGTGAACTATTTTGTGAGAATATCAGCAAATGGTGGTTCAGTTCAGGGGATCCTCCTCGCGCTCCCATTCTGAAGGAAATTCTATTATGTCCATCTCAGGAAAAGGAAAAGTTGTTGCAAATGTAGTCACCATGACTAATGATCATGACCTCAGATACAACAAAAATTTTATGAAGTTAGCTGAATATTATTCTTCTATTTTGTAAAAGTTATGGAAGGATAATATCATAACTTTGGAAAATTCCTGATCTTTAAAGGAACCTTATCCTAATTGGTATGATGAGAATGCTTTTTGGTAGTACCATTATGTTAACATGCATGATATCGAGTGTTGCATACATCTACATCATGAGATATAAGATTGCATCGATGATGGTACCATCCATCTTGATGGGAAGATGATTAATGCAAATAAGTTGGTAGCGAAGGCCAATAGTGAGTTGCAGATTTACACAAACCCATTTTTGTCCCATTCTACAAACTTGATTATTGACCCCTCTAATGCTTCTCCTCAACCCTCGACGTATGTTAATATGGTTTTGGTTACTCCTCCCACATAGCCTATGATTAGCTCACCAGATGTGACTTTCACCTCGTAGGATTTTCCTCTAAATAATAAGCCCTCTCCTCTACACATTCCTGCTCACCTCAATGGAAACATTATGACAGGAGTCCTAGTTGACCTCATGAGCCAAGTAAATGTTATTACAAAGGAGATGTTATGGCTAAATTCACTACAAAGGGAGGAATATGAGGAAACAAAATCTATCATACGTACGCATGACAACCTCTCTCTTAAGCCATATGGCTCTATAACTCTTTTTTTCCTAGTTGTACCTAGGGTTATGGATACAAATTTTGATGTCATTTCAGAATATGATCTGTTCAGGGTGAATTTGGGAATGTCATGGCTAGCTTCCATGAATGGAATCACTTTCGTTATTCACCAATGTTTAAATTTTTCTCACAAAGGTGTCATGCATGTTGTGCATGACACTAGATATCAGCCATTGGTGTCTTGTGAAGGTTATTCCTTGGATTATTTTTGGCCTACCCCAATTGGTCCACTCCCTCCTAGAACTGACTTGCTTTACCAAAACTACATGAAGTACAAAACTAGGGGCAAAGGATAGCTAAAGGTGACTCACCCAGTAGTACAATAGTAAGCTACCTCCTCCTCTCGAAAGGGAAAGGAGAAGCCTACCCATCCTCAAGGCATCACTTCTACCTCCCTTCCTGAAGAGGAGCTTTGGGTGACTACTAATTTTTGCATAAGGATTTTGATGGTACCTACTTGGCGCAAGGTGACGATTCGGGTATCTGACCTTCCTACCTTACCCACAATCCCTCAACCTAACATGTATGGTAAGGGGAAGGGTCCCCATGGGGAGTCCTCTATGTCTTGACCTCTGTAGCCTCCTACTACTTCTACTCCCAGGGAAATGAATGGGAAGAGGCATGTTGCTAAGTAATTAGAGCTGACTCCCCCCATTATTGCTCCAATCTCTGCTCCATCTCTCCCTCCAACTTTTGTCTAGGAGTCTCTCCCTTTGTTAGAGATAGTTGTGATGGACACTCCAATGGCTAAACAAGAGTCCTCTATTCCATCTTAGCTTCCGACCTCTAGCTCCTAGAGTTGCAGGAACTGCCTTGTGCATGAGCACAAGTGTCAGTGAGAGGCTTTGGCCACTGAGCAAGCTACTCAATAGAGGAAGGAAGGGGAGTCAACTACCCTTGTTTCATGGTCTGTTGTTTTCTCCTCCTCTCCCATCCCCTCTACTTCAGTTCAATCAGCCCTGGTGCTGCTTTCGGCTCCTATTGTGAGTGAAAATGACCCTCACCCAAAAAAGGTGTAGGTGTTTATTGCTCCTTCAATTGAACCACCTCTCCTGATGTCTCTCTTGGACATGCTACCATTATTAAAGCCCATGGAAATTTCAAACACCTCAGTGGTGTCCACCACAGTATTCTCCTCCTCCATGCCTTTTCCCTTGTCTATGGGTATCTCGCATCCTTCGATGAAATGGAAAATGGGGGATGGCCCCACTAGCAATGGGGGTCGAAAGAGGAGTCCATCTTCTTTAGAGGGTGGTTCTGCATTAGTGTGTGTTGTCCTAGTGACAGAAGAAGTTTCTACATCCCTAAATTTTGTCACTACTCTCAAGTCACTCAGTGAGCCTAGCAATGAATCTCGAGTGTCGCCTCGCTCATCCATTGAGGCAACACATGGAACTCCTATGAAGTGCATGTTTAACTCTTTGGATGAGTTCTTGGCCCTTTCAACAATCTTCAAAAAGTCATTGATTTTTACCCCACAAGAACTGAGTGGAGAAGACCTCGTAGGGCCTTCTTCCTTGGATCTTGTTGTGGGGGATCAGAGGGTTCCCCCTTGATATTCCCCCCTTGTAGGCTCATCCACCTTCCTTGTATAATGATCTAGATTGGGAGGTTGATGACCTCTTGGTTGATGAGTGTTAGGGGGGTCCTTTCTTTACCTATAGTGTAGATTGTCTGTGTGTTTATGTTCCCCCATGCTTCCATTATATGTTCTTGGATGACCCTTGTCACCCTCGTAGGTTCTTGGATACAATAGTGTTTATGTGTCATACAACTTCCTCTTTTATGTGTATTGATTTTTGATAATTGGGGATGATGCAAAGTGTTGGGGGAATTTAGGCTTCCCTTCCATGTTGACCCAATTTATTTTTATTTTTATTTTGTCTTCTTGTGTGTTCTTCATATGGTCTGATATAGTAGGGGGTTGATGATAGTTCATTAATATATTATTATATCTATTTATCTATATTTATCAGCAACTATGACCTCAAAATATCAGATCGCCCCTACGTCTCTTGTTTGTGACTTTATTTTTTTTCTTTACATTGTTGTTTTCTATATTTCATGCTTGCTTTGTGATGTTGTGCTTATGTGTTGCCCCTTGCATGTGCAACAACATTACCACAGTGACATCTCACTATGTTCTGCAGGCCACAACATCACCTTTTTATTCTTTCTTTTATCTCCTTAGGACATCACATACCTCTGCGTTCAATACACACCATCCTTAGGGGGGCTATCATTGTCACTTCAATTTTTAGAAAATGTATTTGGTGGCCAACGAATCTTTTCTTGAAAATCCTTTCAAAACATTTTTAAAAAATCGCATTCTCAACAAGGACCCCTAGGAGAACATGTTTCCTTCGTTAGGGGTTCGTAAAGAAAGAACTTGAAGAATTTTCCTCTAAGGAAGGAGAAAATTTTCCTACAGGAGAAGCCTCGACCTTCCCCTCATGAGGGGGAATTTTATTCCTTTCAAATTCCTTGATGAAGTGAACATATTTTGAAAGGATTGCTTGATGTTGAATTGATTTATGAAAAATACTCTTACACTTTCAAACAACGTGTTTCTTGAGTGGACCCCTTTTATTTTAAATGGTTCCCAAGGGACCTCTTTGAGATCTCTTCCTTCAATTTTTTGACTATCTACATGACTATTTGCTAGTTTTCCTGCATGGCTTCTCTTTGTTTTCTAACTTGTTTTATCTATAGTTTAACATGTTGCTTTGTAGGTGCACCTATGAAGCTGCTTTCTAGTCTGACTTTGCAGAGTCCCCTTACATTGGTCTTCCTTTAGGAAAGAGTTCTTGTGGGGCATCTTCTTTGTAGTTCTGAGGGCCTATGAAGCACTTGCATCCTGCAAGATTTTTCCATTGTTGGTCTACAAGCCTTCGGTGTACTTTGTTCAACTCTAAAGTTTTGAGGATCTATGGATTCCTTTGTTCGAACCTCCTTAGGAGAGAGTACCTATGGAGTTATTTTATTTCCATACATTTTCAAGTTCACTATATTGTAGTTTGCTTCCTCAATGGTTTAGGTATACATTTCTAAACTCTTCGATCTACTTTATGGAACATTCATTGACACTCATGCTTGCTAAAGTTGGGGCAAAATGTATAGGAGTGAATTTGTACCCCTCTTTCAAATTCCCCTTTTGCATCCCTCCACCTTAGAAAATCAAACCCAACTAAGAAATTCCACATCATCCATCTGCAATGCATCCACTTGGCACTTTTAATTTTTGTCGGTGGGGGAATTTTTGTCAAGGACGTGGGTACGGCGTGCTGCCATCCCTGATAGATTCTTTCCTTTCGAGTCTATAGGGATGTTACACTCCTCATTGGGGATGAAATGTAACATCTCTTTGTCAACCAACTGATCCAAAATGGCCCCATTTCCCTCTCATTTTTATCTTCAAATGCCTATCTTGTTCATTCACTTCATCTCTTTATCAATTTGTTGTATGAAATAGCTTGCACAATAGAAGAATATGATATGAAATATGCTACAAATACTTGATAATAACTGAGAATAACAAGCCACTTCGAGGGGGAAAACCTCCAAATATCTCTAAAGAGAACACACTTCCCAACTTGATGATGAAATAAGACTCACAACCTCCTATATATACCTATTTATGCCAAGGATATCACCTAGGCCGACTTAGACACACCTATATATGACTTAGGCCGACCTAAACAACTAAATAACAATATACTAATCATAATATGACTTAATAGAGAGTTAAGATAGCCACAAGCCAACCATTCATAACCTAATGTACACTAATATTAAGGGCATAACATTCCCCCCTTCTTCAAAGAAGCATTGTCCTCAATGCTAATCAAGTTGAAACTTTTGAATGAAATCCTCGTCTTCCCATGTGGCATCTTGAACGCTGAGTAGGAGATTCTTCCATTGGATGAGATACTTTCGATTGATAGTTCATTCCTCGGCTTCTTTGTGCATGTTTGATGAATGCACTCTAGTTCCCAAATGATTCTCCCTTCTTCATCTAGCTTTCGGAAGTGTTGTTGTTTAGTGGGAATATTATGCCCAATTACCTTCAAACAGGAAACATGAAAAGCTGGATGTATCTTGGTTGTTGGTGGCAACTCAAGCTTGTAGGCAACACTACCGATCTTCTACATGATTTGGTATGGACCATAATACTTTGGTGACAACTTATTATTCTTTCTTTGCTGCTTTAGTGATATTTGCTTATAAGGCTGCAATCGCAAGAAGACCCAATCCCCAACTTCAAAACTTCTTTCACTACGATGTTGGTCTGCCTGTTGTTTCATTCGATTTTGTGCCATGGCTAAATTCTCTTAGTCAAGTACTTATTTGTTGATGAAGCAAGTGGTCTTCTACTGAACTCTTGGGGTTTTGTAATTGATGATGTGATGGAAGGAGGATCATATCCATAAAGTGCCAAAAATGGAGACATTTTTGATGAGCTATGAAAAGAAGTGTTATACCACCATTCCATAGTAGGTAGCCACAGCTGATGAAGTCCATGGATATCTCTTCCCAATGCTGGCTAGGAATAGATAAGGGTTGCAAGAGACTTGGTGTCTTAATTGTCTCCCCTTTATGCCTTTGACACACCAAACATTCAACCACAAATTTTTGAACATCACCCTTTAGCCCTTCCCAAAAGAAATCTTGCTTGACTCGATGATATGTCTTCAAAAATCCTAAATGACCACCCACTAGAGACTCATGCAACTCTGTGAGAATCTTGATTTTAAGGTTGGAATTCTTGCAGAGATACAAACGCTCTTTATGCAAAGAGTATCTCCTTCCAACAAAACTTATCTGAACTACTAGGATCCTTTTTAATATTGAAAGGGCATACAATAAGGCTTCATCTTTCTCATCCTTCCTTGACATTGCATCTGCGACAATATTTTCTTTCCCTTTCTTATATACAATCTCAAAGTCATATCCTAACATCTTAGTGACCCATTTTTGTTGCTCTTCAGAAGATAGTCATTGTTCCAAAAAATATTTTAGGCTATCATGATCTGTCTTAACCTTGAAATGTCTACCCAATAGATAAGGCAGCCATTGTTTCACTGCATGGAGTATTTCTAGCATTTCCTTCTCATAAATAGGTTTTAATAGATTCTTACCTTTTAATTGATGACTCTCAAAAGCAATTGGTCAACCTTCTTGCATGAGCACTGCTCCTATCCCATTCAGGAAGCATCACATTCCATAATGAATTCCTTGGTGAAGTCGAGGTGTGGCTTGGAGTTGTACACATAGCCTCCTTCAATCTCTCAAATGTTGTATTGTGATTTCGTTCCAATGAAAAGAATCTTCTTCAATAGAGTGGTGAGAGGTGCTGCTATACTACATAATTCTTCACAAATCTTCTATAGTACCCTATCAATCCCAAGAATCCCCTCAGTTTCTTAATGGTTTTTGGAATAGGCAATTCCATGATAGCCTTAATTTTGTTAGGGTCCACCTTTTCTCCATGTGAAACTATGTGTCCCAAATACTCCACCTCTGTAAGACCAAAAGCACACTTGGATGGCTTAGCATAGAGTTTATGATCTTCAAGTATTTGTAATGCTTGGTCCACATGTTGCAAATGTTCTTCCCAAGTCTTGTTGTAAATCAATATATCATCAAAGAATACTAATACAAACTTTCTCAAGAACTTCTTAAAAATGGAATTCATCAAACTTTGGAATGTAGATGGTGCATTGGTAAGACCAAATGGCATCACCAAAAATTCATAATGACCCTCATGAGTCTGAAATGCTATCTTACAAATATCCTCCTCCTTAATCCGAATTTGGTGATAACCAGATCTAAGATCTAACTTGGTAAAAAACATGGCTCCATTTAATTCATCTAACAAATCATCAATGACTGGAATTGGAAACTTATCTTTAATGGTGTACATGTTGAGCACTCTATAATCTGGACACATGCGCCAAGTATCATCTTTCTTATGTACCATCACCACAGGCTAGGAGTAAGCACTTTGGCTATGCCTAATGATTCTTGCCTCTAGCATCTCTTCAACAATTTTTCTATCTCCTCTTTTATGTGTGGATACACCGTAAGGCGATGTTGATTGGTTGGCTCCTTGGGACTAAGCGTATGGCATGATCATGATCCCTCTTAGGAGGAAGTCAGCACAGGCATATCTCCAAGAACAAGCGGTGGCCCGATCAATTATAGCTGCAAATCTAGTGAGTAGGAGTAATAGGTTGAGACTTCCTAATGAACATAGTTGGGCCCACAAATCCATCCCACTCCTTTCTTAAGCAACTTTTGCATTTGATGAGAGCTTACCATTTGTGGATATTTTTCCTTCAACCCCCTTAGCTCTACTAGCCTTCCTTCTGATTGAAATATCATGAATAGTTCTTGGAAGTTCATCTCAATTGTTCCTAATGTAGTAAGCCATTGTACTCCCAAAACAATATCTACTGCACCCATGGATATCGCATACATTGGGGTATCAAGTTGATAATCTCCCATGGATAATTTAATGCTATGACACTTCCCTGAACAACTAACTGTACCACCATCTGCAATCAAAACTTGAAACTCTAGAGCTGGATATATGAAACAATTTAGACAAGTAGCTAACTTTTTGTTGATGAAATTATGAGTACTACCTGAGTCGATCAACACTGTTACCTTCTGCTTCTTTAGGAACCCCACCACCTTGAGAGTTTGTGGAGCACTGAAACCTGAGAGTGCATGACAAGAAATGATTAGTTGAGAATCATGTGATTCCTCATTTGACTCCCCTTCATCCTCTAGTATGGGTTCCTCCTCTTCTTCCTCACTTGGACCTTCAATATAGAACAATTTATTTTCACTGCATTTATGTCCTCGTATTTGCTATCTGAATTGAAACACAAGCCTTTTGCTCTTTTCTCCTCAATTTTTGTGGAACTTAGTAGGTTGTGTTGGAATATCCTTTCTCTCTTGTCACATTAGCCCCTTGCTTCTTAGGAATCAAATATTTCTCCTCTACCTGCGTGCTAAGATAAAAGACTCATTTATGGAACTAGGAGGGCTAAACATGCGTACCTCATGTTGAATGTGATCCTTGAATCCACCAAGAATAAGTCATTCCAAGTTTTCCTCCGTAGTGAATCCACCTTGAGGATAGATTTTGGAATTGTCTGAATATAATCCTTAAGCGATCCTATTTGTTTGTTGAAGTTTAGCTAGCTGGCTGAAGAAGTTGTCTGTGACGCTATTGGTATATTGTGCTTGGAGTTCCTCTGTAAAAATTGACCATGATACGGTGAGCCCCTTTTTACCTCGATGAGTGCAAAGCCAACGATACCAAATGAATTGATTTGGTTCTAAATATAAAGAATCCATCGTGACCTTTTGTTCCATTTGGGATTTGGTGTACTTCAAAAAAATTCTCCATTTGGTTTATCCATGTTAGAGGATCCTTACCATCAAACTTGCGCATATCCACCTTTGGAAATAAATTCCTAGATCCCATAGGAGTACTAAAGCTTGTGTTAGTAGTAGCTAACCTAGAATTCTCACCTTGGCCGCTTGAGAACTCCTTTCTTGATTCAGCTATGTAGGTGCTTAACATGTTTCGCATGTCCGACATATCTCCTCTTAGGTCACACATATCCATCTTAATTGAGGAAATTTCTTCCTTGACCTTGTATTGATTTCTTCATTATAGAGTAATATCCTCGATTGTTTCACCATCCTTATCGTGAGTCTTCCTCAAGTGACAACATTCTTTTTACTTTGTTGCGTGCCCTCAAGCCATGATGGAAACCACTAATGTTGAAATAAATCACACAAATGAAACTTAAATTATCTCAAATTTTTACTGTAATCTCCTTTATTATGTCTTCAAAAACCCAATAAAAATCAGACTCCAATTCAACAAGATGTGCAAGATATGTAGATTCCAAAAAAATAGTGTAGAAACCCTAATTCTGCAATAATTCACTTAATTCTGCTCCAATTCTTCTGAAATTTGGACTGTAGCTTCTTCAATATGTTCTTCAAAAACCCTTTAAAAATTAGAAAAATTCACCAAAATCTGAAAGATATGCTCTTCCCAAAATCGCCTCCAAAATTGAGAAAAACCTTGCCTCTATGGTGCCAAGATCATGCTTTGATACCACTTGTTATGAAATAACTTGCACAATAGAAGAATATGATATGAAATATGCTGAAATACTTGATAATAACTGAGAATAACAAGCCACTTTGAGGGGGAAAACCTCCAAATATCTCTAATGAGAACACACTTCACAACTTGATGATGAAATAAGACTCACAACCTCCTATATATACCTATTTATGCCAAGGATATCACCTAGGCCGACTTAGACACACCTATATATGACTTAGGCCGACCTAAACAACTAAATAACAATATACTAATCATAATATGACTTAATAGAGAGTTAAGATAGCCACAAGCCAACTATTCATAACCCAATGTACACTAATATTAAAAAGTAGCACAATTCTTGATCCTCTACACACTAGCTTTATTTCTTGAGTATCTCTTTAGCATTTCAATTCATCTTCTACACATCTTCCTGCACTTTTTGGCACCATTAGAGTTGTAACTTGGCATCCTAAGGGATTGCTTCTTCGTTGTTTTGGAAACATAGACCTCACCAAGCTTACAACCTCCTTTATGTGCTTGAAAGAACCTTGATTGAGAAGGTGATATTATTTAATTTCTCCATTTCCATAGTATTGTCATCTGATTCACGTAGCATAATGTTGTTGTGATCATTTGGTATCCTTTCTATTGTTATTTTTATCACATTTTCTATCTCATGGCTTTCTTGGTTGTCTATGGAGGTGGAAACACCAAAGTAGGGGTTTGACTAAGGAAAACCCCTATACAACCCCAACATTTTTCCTCACTTGGTTGTGTATAGGTGTACGTATGCATGGAGCTTGTTGGTGAACTAGACCCGCAGTGGGTTGGAATTCATCACCTTTGCTTTATTTTTCTTCTTTACCATCTTCATAGTTATTTCCTATATTATGTTCTTTACCATTATGTTCATTACATTAAAAATCATTGACTAAACCATTAGTAGGCTTTCCTGAACTCCATACTGTAATTTTCACTTTTTGGTCGTACGGATGCCAGCGCACCATGCTATCGTCCTTGACCTACATTGTTGTCCTCGGGTAGAGAGTTGTCTAAGGTATGGTTTGGATTCTAGAAACTAGCTCATCTAGTCCCATCTAAGAATTCATATTAGTAGAGTGATAGAATCACTTGAGAGTGCTCTTCATTCTCTATATACTTGACCTAAAACACCCACTTAACTTTGAGGTAAGTTCGGGTAATCCTCCACTCTCGGCTCTCTATGACCTAGAGCCTTGGTGTGGTTGGTCCCCCTACCTTAGAATTTTAATTTTATGATGGCCAATATTCAACGCATATTGGTTGATGAAACTATCCTTGGTCTCTTGTGGACTGTCATGCTCATTTTCATAGGTCTTCGACTATACTTTTGGCATAAGGACTATCATTAATCACCATGTTCACATTATCCAAAATCAATTTCAATGTGTTTTGTGTTTGAATCTCTCCCATCCAAAGCACATGCCTTGGGAGAGCAAGGTTCCTCTTTCCCCAAAATGGTATCAACAACAAGCTTGTATAATTCTTCTTCAATAAATTCCCAACCCTCTTGTCTACCATATACTTGAAGAAGATTTTGGATGGTATTTAAAATTAATTCTCTTCTAAACCCAAGAGGAAGAATGACCTAAACTACCATTCATTTTGAGATGATTTCCCTTTCAGATGTATCTGCCCTTATTCTCCTCAAACTATGGTTACTGCCCTCTTATGCTCTTACATGATTTCATTTCAGTCATTTTGGATTGTTGCAAGGTATTCTACAATAAGTTCCCTTCCTCACATGCCAATGAAGATAAATGGATTGTTCATGAAGTCATCAAGGTGTTTGATTATCACAAACTTACACAAACATGAGTCATTCACTATCATAAATGATAGTCAAGGTGGAATGTACTTTTATGATGAACTACTATTTTGATATATAATGATCTATTCATGACTGCCCCTATGTCAACAAAAGGTGACTATACTTGACTATCATTAAAACCTTCCTCTTGGAAAAAGGATTGCATTATACCAATGATTGAAACTATCACCTTATTTGATTAGATCACAATAACTTAAACATTGTCTTTATCTTCATTTGAGTATATGACTATCCAATGCAATTTCCTTTTGATTGTTATTTGACCTCCATTTGTGGCTAACTATTGTCACTGCTACAATTTCCCTCATGTCAAATTCCTATTGTGTGATGCATTACCCTACTTTCTCATACAAGTGGCATAAAACTGTACTTTTGTATCAATACTTCCAAACACACACGCGTCTACAACCTTGAATATTTTCTATAAGATGTATATGTTGAGAAGTGTTATTGTTGTCCTCTTGATGACTATGACTATCATCCTTGGCTTGTTTTATGGTGAAAATCCCTAATTGTGATTGATTTTCCTAAAACCTTATCATTAGTGACTTATCCTTTCCTTTTTCTAACCCAATCCTTAATAATTTTGGATAGTTCTATTTCGTACACTACCAAATACTTTAATCATAGTCCCTTTACACTTTTCCTCTTTACTAACATTTTATGGTGACTGCCAAACCCTTGCACAATCCTTTACTTTTAACCTTTTCTATCTCCGTGGAATCATATGACTTGTCCTTATTGAACCTTGTCATGCATTAGCCTCATGAAACTATGCCCATGTAATGACAATAGATTATGAAATGCTTTTAATATGGACTATCCCTTTTCTTATAATTTCCCCTGTATTGGAAAAACCATTCTCCCTGACTATTATTTAAAGGCGACTTTCATAATCATAAGCATGACGATTGTGTTTATGTTATTGCCATTCCTCATAGGTCTATCTCTTCATCATGCAATCTACTCCTTTGTTTCCCTTGTAAATGGTGAATGCCATGTTGATCTTGAGATCCAACCATTATGATTTGTTGTCTCTTAACTATCTTTTGAAAGCCTCACCTAAGGCCTCCTCAAACCTTGAATTTTGTGCATGAACCATATCTCTTCACTCATAAATATTGTCCTCTATCATTTTTATTATTCTTCATGAATTTGATTGTCCTCATTCATTTGATCACTGGACTGCATTTTATCCTTTTTTTATCTTGCATAGTATTTCTTCATACTTGAGGTGGCTTGACCTAAAGGATTGATAAATTCATAGTTTTGTCCTTTATAACCCAAGAAATTGTCCTTTTTTAGCTTCTTAATACTCATTGTCACTTCATTGATTCTTACTTTTATTTGAAAGCCTGTGACACTATCCATCTTAGTTAGCTTGATATTTTTGATGTTCTTTCTTGCTACTATTGCCATTGTTATAGTTTTACACCTTTCCCACTAGAAAAACTTATGGAGAGATCATGAACTTTCTTCTACAGACTTTCCCTTTAGTTACACAAATCCTTTCCATCATGCAATGTCCTCATTTATTTTATGCAATCTAATCCCTTATGTCTTTTGACTTGTACAAAATTCATGAACTCTTCCCTCTAAAGACTCTATTATGCATGCTCCTTGACTTTGCTCTTATTCTTTGGAAACCATTGGATTCCTTCCTTTATTACATCATTGTGACCTTTTGTATGGATTGTGTTGGATCTCATGCATCTTCACAAAATTGTCATATAGGTGTAAAATATTCCAAGAAACCTTATATTGTCCTAAGTTTTAGAGATCATTGATCATTGAATTGTGAATTCTTCAAAACTCTAAACCCTAGCACTTTGTGACTAAGCCACCTTGTTGTTTCATCATACCCTAGATAAAATATAGGAGAGTTGTATAGCTATATGTTGGGATCAACCCATGAGGGAGCCACATTTTCCTCCACATATAGAAAACTCTTAGCAGGGTCTTTTCACATCTCTATGATTTAACTGATGATAATCTATCTTGAAATTTCTCATGAAACTAACCAAATTATTCAAAATAATTTGATGTGTATGAATTCAAAAGTATTGAATGAGAAAATTTGAGAAATAAAGAATTTATTTAGTACACCTATCAATATGAGCCCCATATCTTCAACTTTGCATGGCTGGATTTAAATGGAGGGATGTGGGATTTGTGATGGATGGAAGGAGTACCAACATCTTGATCATAGTAGCCAAGGCCATGATAATTTGTATTTTATATGATTTGGATGGGTTCTACAATGTCTTTCTCATGAAGTCCTAACCCTTTACCTTGATAGTGCCTATTTTGTAAAACCCTTTTTCCAATTGGATACTTTTTGTTTTAGAAACAAGAAATGAGTCCATTTAGATGGGGATATGATATGGAAGGAATAATAGGTTCTTGGAGGAAATCATATTAGATGAAAGTGGAAGAAACCAATTGATAGGTATAGGGTTCATGAGTAGCTTGGATATGGGTGATGGGATCTTGTGAAGGATTAGAATCATGAGGGGGATGAGGAGGGATATTGATATTTGGAGATGGATTAGGATTATGTCATGAAAATGAAGGGTTACTTTGATATTGATTTGGGAGGGGATCATGAGATGTCATGGAAGGGATAGCATTATGAGATATAGGGATGCTTTGATCTTGAGATGGTAGGGGATCATGAGGGTGACTACAGGGAATGATTTTATCTTGATTTATAAGGGGATGATGAGATGGGATGGAAATGATACTTTTATCTTGACTTGGGGAGGGATCTGAAGAGGATCATAATAAGGAATGGAAGTTATGTCTTTCTCCTGAGATGGAAGGGGATCATCTTGGATGGTAGGATCTTGATAAAAAGTTGGATTATTTTTTATGTCCTCATCAAAAATAAAATCATGATCAAATATTAGATTATCATAGATATCATGATCTTGATAAAAAATAGGATTATCATGGACATAATTTTTTTGGATTGGAGGTACGGTTTGAGGAATAGGGTTTGACGTTGATGCTTTAACTTCCATAACCATTTTCTAAAACCAATCCATGATGTTTATTTGTGGGTTTTGGATTTGGATTAGGTGATATCTTGAATGAGGATTAAGATTGGATATGGATGTGATTTGCAAGTAAAGGATGATGTATGGTTGGTGATCAAATGTCAAGAACCTTAAAATAATTTAATTTGATGAAGGATGTTTCTTTATACTTAAGATAGACTAACATTATTAAGTAAGATTTGATTGGATTTGATTTCTACTTAAGATAGAAAGATTTATTAAGTAGGAATTGATGGGACTTGATAACTATCCTTAAGATAGACTAATGTTCTTAAGAAATTTTATATTAAGTACAGGATCAACTTAAGGTCTTGATTTTTTATTGGAATGTTGGATTTAAAATGGATAATAGTGGATTATGAATAGGATCCTTGGGTGAAGGATTTTGATGATGATGAAAGGATATGGGGTATAATGGAGATTAAGTTCTTAACCAAATTTTCATGTTCAAAGGATGACTTTTGATTAAGGATTGGCGATTGGATTCTTATTGAGATAGATATATGGATAATGGATGGTTGACTTTGGATGAGGGGAAGATGGAATAAATTAGAATTTGGTGGAATATGATTATTTTGATAAGGGGGTTTAATTAAGATGATGATGAAGGATGTGGATTAAGTATGATAATGGATAGAGGATAATGAGGACAAAGATGAATGATGAAATTGGATTAAGGGTAGTAAATTTTTAAGTGGATTATGGAGGATAAAAAAATGAAGGATGATTAGGATATGGATTAGGACCTTATTTTAATTAGGAAAAAATAGTATTAGGGTCATAAATGATAGATTAAGGATGGACTAAAGATAGATTGATATTATTAGGATAGTTGGGATGAGGTGGACTAGATAATTGGGATGATTAGGTGAACAATTAGAATATTTATGAAAGATTAGGATGGTATGATTAGGGTAATTAGGGGTGATTAGGATGAGATGATGGATTGGATAAATGGATATGGGTGAAAATATTAGGAGATTGGTTGGATTGAGAAGAAGGTTTTTCTTGCTTGACTAGGCGATAGATTTGAAAGTACACAAAAAAATAAAATGGTTTGAGGAATTGGGAAGATAGGTATGCACTAGTTAAGCACAAGAAGACACAACAAGCACTTGAATAAGCCTATATTATTCAAGAGGGAGAATTGGATTTGTATAGGTCAATACAATAAAATACCTTAAGAGAGTGCAAAGCAACTATATTTCTAGAGTCAATAGCTAGGGATCCAATGACACAAGGACTCACCTTTTCCCTTTCTTTGGAGTTCCTTGTAGAGTCTTTACTAGTTTCTAGTAAACATGGTTGTAATCACATAATTCAAAGGAAAAACCTAACTAAATAGTCCACTTAAACCTTTGGAAATACCTTCATTAGATTATTGACCATGACTAGTAGGCTTGTGATGGTACTGAAACTTTATATGCTTTTAAGACTTATAACTACCTAATTCATCCTATTACACATGTTACACTTGTTGGAAAATCATAAAATTTCAAAACACTAAAGTAAAGTTGGCTCTATCGAAATGGGTACCTACAGTATAAGATTGTAACTAACTACTATTAATAAATGAATGCTAGAAAATAACTAGAATAATAACTAAACTACACTACACTCTAGAGTACAACACATTCAAAAAATTATAGTATAATTATGAAACAAGAATTATTCATGCATTCATCAATGATTGAAATACAAAGAATCTATTTAAAATAACTTGCATTTATGAAGTAACTACTAAAACAAAAATGAAATAAAAGAAAATAGACTGAAGGATGGTTACCTAGAGTGACCCTTGCTCAAGTATCCATATTCAGTAATCTAAACCAAATCTAACTTCTTAGATCAACACAGTCATGATAACTCAAATAATTTGTTTCACAAATCAAAAGATCACATAAGATTTTGAGATATTTTATTCATTGAAAACCATGATTGAATAATAAATTTGTCTACATAAGGAACAATAACTAACTAAAAATTATCTAGCAACTATATTTTCTTTGGAACAAAACCAAATAGTTGATTAACTCCTAAAACCTCAACCGTCGATCTATACAAAACCATTAAACACCACTCCCTAGATACCTATAATTAGGGCTAAAATATTATTGTTAATGCAATAAAGCATATAAATCAAACCCTAATAAACAATGAAACATAAATGAGCATAAAGATATAAAGAACAAAACAATATTACCTAATCTTCATGCTACCATTGATTCACCTCCATTTCTCTTCTCCACTTTGCTTGAATATGATAATTTCCCTCATATTTGAGTGTGCAATAATAAGCCTATGACAAGTGACTAGCAAAATATTGAAGATTGTTGTCTCACACTAGCATCATGTACTTGCATAATATGTGTGGATGATAGATAGATGATAATAGATAGAAATGGATGAAAACAAGAAATATGTTGACAACATAAGGACACTTGAAGAATCAACCCCCCAAATGGCTTATGGGAGAGTTTATTTATAGAAAATGTATGATTTGGATTGACAGTTGAGATTGGATGTCAATAGATGTCTTAATCAATGGCCAAGATTGAATGTTATAGTATGGACTAGGTTTAGGGAAAAATTAGGGCAATGAAAAATGAATGGCTAAAATTGAATTATAAAATAATTCAATCAAGGGCTCAAATTAAATATGTCAAGAGATAAGATTTGATGTGGAAGATAAGATTGGCACAAACAAAGAGGTGATAGGAGAAATTAAAGAGTAAAAAATATTTAATTTAGGTGGTCAATGAATAATTAATATAATTATTTAATTATAGAGGAATACGACAAAATGAATCATTTTGAATTAAATAATA
>VDFB02148114.1:0-31172 GCA_007258455.2 Sequoia sempervirens
AAATCAACATGTCTGGGGCATCGAAAACTTTTCTTAGCATCGATATCAAATTTTTCTTTGAAGCAACGTGTAAACACATTACTTCAAAGAGGGGAAAAATGTATACACCTAAAAATGGTCATGGCATTTAATTAATTAAATACCAATTATTTAATTAATATTCGACTACGTATAAATAAATTCTCAATTTATTTATATTGTTCATATTAAATTCTCCAAATCTAAAATCATATTCTTCTAAATTAACTAAATAAAAAATTCAAAAGCTTGTTTTATTTAATTAATCTTCACTAATCTCAATTAGGAATTCAGGCACATGTCTACAAATTTTTGTGTCACCTCACCAAGTTCACATGAAATTAAATAATTCTAATTTTTAATTAGAATTATCTTCAACCAATTTTAAAAAAACATGGCTTATTCCTCACACACTTCCACCAATTTTCAAACACATGGTCTTTTCTTCACACTTGAGTCTTCCATCCAAATGGCATGTTGTCCATTGCTCAAGAGATTCCTCCATCCAAATGGCATGTTGTATTTGGTCAAGGGGACAACATCTTGATTCTCTTCATCTCCACCATTCATTCTTCTTGTTTGAATTTGGACCGTCGATCATTGCCACCTCACTAGATGCTTGGAAAAGGCTATAAATACAACCCTTTGGCATTGTATTTTGCATCCACTTTTGAGTAAAGTTATCATGCAAGAATATCGTTCAAGCTTGGGAGAATTATAAAGTCTTATAGTTACATCTTACATCATGTTTTGCATCATAGTTAGATCTTAGACTAACACTTTGCTTCATAGTTGTATTTTATATCCTCCATTGCATCATAGTTACATTTTAGATTAGCATTTTAATAGTTTGCATTTGAGAATATGTAGAATCATATAGATCACTACCATAGTATCCACAGTCATTTTTACATTCATCATAATCATCCATCATTCATCATAATATCCATCATCATTTCTACCATTTAGTTTCATGTAGGAATTTAATTAGCTTGCATGTTAAATACTAATCTCATTTCTTAAGTGTCATTCTAATAGCCTTTGTGGACATAGAAATTTGAGGGACAAAAGGTTAAAAGAATCTTTAAGAATAGAGGACAATGAGACGTTCTTAAAAGATTCATTTTATTGCAATTTAGAGTAGCTTCTTTGCTTTGAATCTTTAATATAATTCGTTCCATTAAGGTTTGTGTTGATTTACTAACTTTACACATTTCACACACACACAGTAACTCTTATGCGAATTACCGTGGAGGAGAAAGAATTATTGAGAAGGGTGCATTTGTTTTGGATGCTCCTGGAAAGCCTTTCTATGATCCACAAGCAATAGGCACTCTCATAGATGAGTTACAAAGATCCATTCAAAAGACCTCTGATAGATAGGTGAAACTTTGGAATTTGAAACAATGTTTCTATTTATAAGTTTTCTTCTATGTTTCTATCTATTTAGGATTGAAAAACCTTCTAGATTATCATATCACCTAACAAACATGTATGCTTGATTTCCTAAGATTTTATATAATTATGACTTGTATTTCTTGGTAGGTTCAGAGATTAACATGATAAAGGTTAAATTCTTCCAAGAAAAAGAAATTGGAAAATTGGGAGCTTACAAGAAATTGTAGCTTGTTTTAATTCAAGAAATGCATCTAAATTTACTAATACTACACACTTCTCAATGCGAAATGTTCCTTTACAAAAATCGGGCATCAACCCGCATTCTTCTCTGATCAACCATTCAAATTTTAAGCCATCATTTTTCAATAAAGTAGAAAAAAAAACATGTTGCTATTTAATTTTTATGGCTCTGCCATAATAGATCATCTAGGTCTGGGTACTAAGCCTCTTATACCACAAATATGGACAGGAATACCTCTAAAAATAAACCTTTTTCCTCTCGCTAGTGCACTTAGATATTGTAGCTATTAGTTTTTTTTTGATTTTCAAACTCTCCAAGTTGAAATATCATCCAGCGATAACGGTTTGTCGATCAAGTCTAGCAAGCAATGCCCTTCATCTGCCACTATTATTTCAACTATGATGATGGATCCATATAAATCATCCTCATGGACAAAACTCTCCTTGCTAATTATATTTGAAAAAATGAATTTGTCAAATATGTTTTGTTATTAAATAATTTGCATGTATACTTTAATAATAGAAAATATTTTAAAAATATAAAAATAAAACTTTCAATAATTATTAATAACTAGTTAAAGAAAATACCTTGTCTATAAATTATGAAATGTCATATATAATTTATTAAAAGTTAAAAATTAGAAACAATATAAATAATGAATTCAACTATTCAATCATTATTATATTAACAATAATTATTATATGTAAATATTAATAGTTAAAAATAAGTTAAAATTTTCATATTAACTTACAAAAAAAATTTTAAACAAAGGTGGCGAGGCCACAAATTTTTTTTATATAGTCAAAGAAAAGGTTACATGAGATAGTCGAGATCTACAAGTATTACATAGTGATAAAAAAGCATGTCTCGCTTTAGTGAAGCAAAATGGGGACAATAAATAGTCATAAACATGCAACCCCAATGGTGAATATGTGAGAATAGGGGGTTTCCAACCAATAGGGAAAAAACTACATTGAACAGTTTGTGTTCAACAATACATCAGAGGAGCTAAGCCTAATAGAGAAAAAATTACAAATTGTTTGAAGGTAAGGACCATATAGAAAGATTATGATTCACCATACTCCCAAAAATATTTGAAAACCCATATTGCCAAATCCACAACACTTGAGACACCAAAAACTATTTGTAGTCGAGCCTAGAGGAACAAACACGAAGTTGAATCGAGAGGAAACAACAAAACCTACACATTTTAGCTTCGAAGATACCAAAATAAAAAAATTCAAGAAAACTTAGCAACAAGCTTTGAGTAAGAGCAAGAAATGAATTGTAGAAAACAACTGAAGCCAGAAAAAGTTAGAAAAAAACACAGGATGGCTTCACAAAATTCCCTATAACTAATCAAATTTAAGAGGAGATTTCTTTTGATGATGCAATATTAGTGGGAGGTGGAAAATATGGCTCCAAATGGGGCTCAATAAGATCATGCCTAATTGATAGGCGAATTGTTATGAAGAGCTCTTTGATTTGATTACAAACCAAGTTTCCATAATGATTTCTCAACATTGATAGTTGAATATTGAATTCTTGGGGGTAATCATTTAGTAAACCATGTGCCATGGTGCAAAGTAGCCTTGAAAGGTGTCTATCTGATAAGAGGTGTTGTTTGCAAATTATACCTCCTACTAAAATAGATCCATGAAGTATATCGTAGCTCTCCAGGGCAGGCTACAGTTATGAGAGGGGGAAAACATGTGGAAGCAAGTATGTACTAGGTAGGAATTTGACCATTTCCACACAAAAAAAGATGTTCATTAAGTTTCAGACAAATATCGAGGCCAACTCATGTGGTAAAGCCATGCAATTTAGCTCCATCCAATCGAAACTAAGAACAACTTGTATTGCATCAATAACTTGTTTACATTCAAACCTAAAGGTCCTTCACAATTTCTCTTATGTTAAAGGAGAGTCTTTTCGGATCTCATGCAATCTAGGAGGAACTATCACCCTAAATAGGTTATCCATGTTCATCTATGAGAGAATAACAAGAGAACTAGAGAAGCTTTGTGAATACCATAATAGCATCTTGCCTTATAAAAATGGTTGGTGCTGCTTGTGAGACCATACACAAGCTTGCCAATAATATAAATAATTTTATTATAAAATTATATATATAATTTATTTAATTTTAATGATTTATAATTAAATTTATATTTTAAAATTAAATTTATATTTTTTACTTTGACTTTTTTAGAATAATAGTTATATATTTTGTATGCAATAAAAATATTTTAATAATATTCAAGTAAAAATTATATAGTATTTAACATTACATTTAAATTTATTTTTCATTGCATATACTTTATATATATATATTTAATATTATAATTGTTTAGATACAAATGATTTATTTTAGTATGGAATGTGAAAACTTAGATTAAGTTAATTGTTAAAACACTATTTAAACTATGTGATGATTGGATGAATAATAAACAACTTTAATATTAAATGGATAATCTACAACAACACCAAAAGTATAAGTGGTCTTACCTCATGTCCTCATGCGACTGCTTAGCTTATTTTGGCTAGTAGCGATTGCTCAACTTATTTAGGAGTTACATGTGGTGCTGATGGCCCCATGAATGCTTAATTTTTATTTTTTATTTTTTAGCAACGAGCTTAAATTTGTATTAAAGTATTAATAATAATTTGTACAAAAAAAATAGAAAAAGAAAAAAGAAAGAAAATATTAAAAAGAGGGAAAGAAATTTGTGGAGCCACGTGGATTTTTAACAATATGCAATGCTTATTTCCATCCCCCCTTTTTCCGACAACTTAATTTCAATTCTGAAATAGTAGCTTCTCCATTAAAATAGAAAAATATTCCAAATTATCCTTTCCCAACAATAAAATTTAAGCATGGGAACACTCCCGCTGCTTAAAATTTAAAAAAAAATGGAGTTAAGCAGCAAAATATAATGTATTAAAATTAAATTATAATGTATGAAAATGAAAATAATGGATTTTGATTCGCTGCAAGCAAAACAATTAATCACTAGCTAAGTTCAAGGCCTTGCTTTATACTTCATGGCACAAAAACTAAAAATTACAACTTTAACTACATGAGAAATAATTTGTATGTATAAATTCATGTAGAGTATAATTTTCTTAGTCGAGATTTCAAAAAATGCTAGCATATTTCTTTTTCCAAGGTTGATTGCAAATATCAATTAATTACAAGTTCATTGCATTAAGTAGTATATTTAAGTTGGATTGTGGTATCTTCTTGACTATATAATGGAGTAACTTTATTTTTAGTTGATTTTAGGTATTGTAAATTGAGTCAAAAGAATGTAAAGGATATACAATCAATTTTTTAAAAGAATATTTTTTTCAATTTAATGTTTGGAGTAAGTTTATTATACTTAAAATGTAATTATCATAAAAAAATTGTATTAAAGGAAGTTTCAATTCTTGTTTTCATAATTTTTATTTTTTTTAAATAATATTTTTATATAGATAATTTGATATTGTGTAATATATAAATATTATATAGTATTCACAAAATAAATATGAATATTATAAAATATTTTAATTTATATATATTCTAAAAATTAATAAATTTGCATATAAAAAATCTTTTAACTATGGATATTTTATATATATATTAAATAAATTTTCAATTATTCAATCATTTTATTTGTTTCTAAAAAATAAAAAAAATCATACAATATTACATATAAAATCTAACAACAATATATAATAAGAAATAAAAAAAAATTAATGTTTTAAAATTATATAATAATAATTTATCTTTCATAAATATTATTAAGCTTTTAGTCTCTGTTCAATTGTAATAGTTATGAGAGTTGGTCATAGTTTTTAATAGTAATTTAATTATAAATCTTAATTAATGTATATTTCATAATTTGGATCACACTCAATATCATATTTTTATATACTTTATCATATTCTACAATTAGTAATATATCATAATATTTCATTTTAAATACATATATAAAATTAAAATACTATTTAATAATTTACATTTAATTTAAGTAAACTATAAATAATATTTATCTTTCATAAATATTATTAAGCTTTTAGTCTTTGTTCAATTGTAATAGTTATGAGTGTTGGTCATAGTTTTTAATAGTAATTTAATTATAAATTTTAATTAATATATATTTCATAATTTAGATCACACTCAATATCATATTTTTATATACTCTATAATATTCTACTATTAGTAATATATCATAAATTTCATTTTAAATACGTATCTAAAATTAAAATACTATTTAATAATTTACACTTAATTTAAGTAAACTATAAAAATTTATATTTGTTGATTATTTTATTTTTATTTAATGTAAAAAGTTTTTATACTTTAATTCAAAAATGTAATTATTTTTATTTATATAAAAGTAAATTATATTTGTTTGCTAATTAATTTGGGTTAGGTGTCTAGAGGCTATAAGAAAAGACCATTGAAGTGTAGATTTTGAAAATATGTAAATATTAATAATTTAAAATAATTTAAAATTTTCATATTAACTTACAAATTTTATGTTATAAAATTATATAAATAATTTATTTTATTTTAATGACTTATAATAAAATTTATATTTTAAAATTAAATTTATATTTAAAATAATAATTATATATTTTGTATGCAATAAAAATATTTTAATAATATTCAAGTAAAAATTATATTGTATTTAACATTTCATTTAAATTATTTTTTCATTGCATATACTTTAAATATATATAAATCTAACATTATAATTGTTTAGATACAAATAATTTTTTTACTCTAGAATGTGAAAATTTAGATTAAGTTAATTGTTAAAACATGTGATGATTGGATAATATAGATAACTTTAAGATTAAATGGATAATCTACAACACCAATTCCATAAGTGGTCTTAGTGGCTGAAAAGATGCCTTCAAAAATTGCTATAAAAATGTTTATTGCCAATGAAATTGAGAAAAAGTAATTTTGGAAATTATTCTAATAGTTCTCTTCCCACAAATTAAAATAATCTTCAAAATTGTAATGATATGAAAATAATTTTTTTGTTTATGCATTATGGTTTTGTGGTGGAAAAATGCCTACAAAAATTGTGAAAAAAAAGTTTATCGTCGAGGAAAAGTAATTTTTAGAATTTGAAAAGTTAAAAAATGTGCATTTAACTTTGAAAAAATTAAAATATAATGTATTACAATTAAATTATAATGTATAAAAAGGAAAATAATAGATTTTAATTCCCTCCAAGCAAAACAATTAATCATTAGTTAAGTTCAAGGGGTTGCCTATAATTTCATGGTGGGAACTAAAAATAGATGTGCCCATCTATATATGAAATATATAAAGATTAGTTAGAAATAGAGGTAATACTATTTGAAATTTCTAAATCTATATGGAAAGTTAAAGTGGTTCTTAAGTATTTAAGAGTAATCTAAAGTTTGGTATATTAAATTCTAAAATTGATGAAATGGTTCCTAATTATTGAGAGTAGTATAAAGTTTGATATATAAAAGTCTAAAACTCAAAAATTAGTTTAATTTTGTAATTCTTCAACAAAATGGAAACTCCATTATTTCACTAATCTTGATTGATAATAAATTATTAATAAAATAAATTTATTTTATTTTATATTAAATTTTTGTTATTAATTAAATTTATTTAAACTAGCATATCTTTCATTAATTTTTTATTTTAAAGTAGATTTGTGATTTAAGTGGAATAAGCATGAGAATGATATCTCTCAATATCTCATATATAAATTAACTATCTTAATACTTTTATCTAAAAAACAATGGTTAGTTATTTTATTTACATAATTTTTATTATTTTATTTTATTTACATTGTTTACTAAAAAATTATTTTACTTTAGAATTATTTAAAATTATTATTTTATTATTATTATTTATTCTGAAAAAATATTTTTATTTTATTTACAAAGAGTTATTATTTATTTATTATTTTAACTTAAAATTTATTAATTTATTATTTTGAAAGGAATAATTCATGATGGAGCATAATGGAAAAAGTGTGTTAGTAAAAATGATTAAATATACAAAAATAATAAAAAATACAAAACAAATAAAATTTATTTAATTCTACAATGAAATAATTTAACAGACAAATAGTAAACAATCAGGGACTTTAATGAAATAGAATAGTAGATATATAGTATTTAATTTTTTTAATTTAATTAGAAATAAAATAGTATCTATTTTTTTTAGATTGCAGGAATGGGTAGCTCCCTTATAAAAAAAATTCATGGGGAGAGGGGGAGACTATGACCCCTCATTGCAACGTGATGCTTTAGCCAATCGAGCTAGGCCCCTCGACCCATAGTATCTCAAATTTTAAATTAAACAATAAGTTCAATTTAAATATATAATAAATAGTGAAAATATAGAATAGTGAAAATAGTAATTAAACAAATTACTAAAGAATGTTTTTTAAATAATGTGTCTTTCATTAAGTAAATAAAATATTATATGTGTCAATGAAATATATAAAGATGTAGAAAAAATCTAATAATATTTGATATTTCTATATTTAAAATACTTGTTATTAACTAAAGTTAATTAAATTAAGAAAATTTATATAATAGATGTCAAGAGATATCATTTTTGAAACATCTTTCATAATTTAAATGAAATAAGTATCTCATATATATTTTACATAATTTTTTAAAGATATATATACTTATTTACAACTTTTATTTTTTAATTAAAATTATATTTGATTAGCCGATAAGCTATTCTACGTGGGGAACCGCACTGGCATTTCCCCCAGTCTGACATTGGCGGGAACCCCACAAACTTTACGATAGGGATAAAATCGTTCAAACAGTTGTTAACTGTCGTAGGGAGTCACAGGTACAGTAAGAAGAGAAGCTGAAGTCGTGGTGTGAGCAGAGTTGGTAAAGTGTGGGCCATGAATTCTATAGACTAGTTGACCATGCCCTATTAGGCATTATCAGTTATCATGATCGCATTGTACAACTAGCATCCAACATCCATAGCCATCTGTTTTAAGTAGTGGTACTAACCTAGCTATTCAATTCAGGCATTTTATT
The DNA here is from genome assembly GCA_007258455.2 of Sequoia sempervirens. NCBI lineage: Eukaryota > Viridiplantae > Streptophyta > Pinopsida > Cupressales > Cupressaceae > Sequoia > Sequoia sempervirens. The sequence continues at coordinate 8,714 of VDFB02148114.1, forward strand.
TCATTTCATTTGCAATTGCAATCCTTTGAATTGAAGAGAAAAGAGAGTAAAAAAGGAAGGAAAGGAGGAAGACATTAAGCTTGGAGTGGCCTCCACTCTCCAAAGGTTGGAAGACTTGACCGATTTTTACCGGTGCCCCCATTTTGGTGTAAGTGGCAAAGAAAATAGTGTAAACCAAAACAAAGGTGTCCATAATCTCAGCCCCCAAACCATCACCCTTGGTGTAGCCATGAGCCATTAAATTGGTGTTGCCCCTAAGCATTTTGTAGTTGTGGTGGCCCCCAAACCCCTTCACCACTCCTGCTCCAAGCACTGGCATATCATGTAGAAAATAGCTCGCGGTAGCGACAACTTCCTCGCCAGGAACAACCCAAAAGTCACAAACGGACTGATGTGCCTACCTGCCCACAAAGCCATTACATCATTCCATAATACCCATAAAACTATTAGATCTAAACCCAGAAGAGCCCTTGAGTGTACTTGAAATTCCAGTTGTGCAGTAAACAAGAGCGAAGATTATTCCTCTGAATGCGTGAGCGATGCCCTAGATACCCACCGTTAGCACATATCATTTGATCTTTTCATGCCCATGACAATGAGGGTGTTGATGTAGAGGAAGAGGAAATTTGTCATGAACTCTACAATCCCTGCTCTCCAGAAAGACCATGACTTAAACTCCCCTAGCTCAAATAGAGGCGCAAGCCCTGGTTCTGTGTAATCCTTTTTCCTCATCTGAGCAGGAATAAAATAAAATAATTTATATACTAAATAAAATAAAAATGATTCTTTAAATAAAATAATATAATAAATAAAATAACTATTTAACTACAAAATAACTTATATATACTATAAAAATAAATAAATAAAAACAAATAAAAATAAATAAAATAAATAATAATTTATATAATAAATAAAATAAAAATAATTCTTTAAATAAAATAATATAATAATTTTTTACTAAAAATAAAATTTGTTTTGTATTATAAAATCCAAACAATAAACAAATAGAAAAATGAAAAACTAAATTTGTATAGGAAGTGTTATTTTTGGAATGAATTGGAGAGGGAAGGATAGAGAAAGAGAGAGAGAGAGGAGGGAAAAGAAGTAGAGAGGGAAGGATAGAGAGAGAGAGAGAGAGAGAGAGAGAGAGGAGGGAAAATAAGTAGAGGGTGAAGGATAGAGAAAGAAAAGAAGTAGAGAGGGAGGAGAGAGAGTAAAAGGACAAAGGAGGTAGAGAGGGATAAGGAGATAGAGATAGGGAGGGAGAGAGAGGGATAGGGAGATATAGAGAATTAGAGGGGGAAGGAGAGAGAGGTAGATAGGAATAAGTGAGAGAGGGAGAGAAGTAGAGAGGGAAGGAGAGAGAGAGAGAAATAGGTGGGATGAGGGAGGGATAGGTAGAGAGGGATATGTGATATAGAGAGAAATAGAGAGGGAAGGAGAGCAAGAGGGAGAGAGAAGGGAAATGGGTGGGGTGAGGAAGGAAGAGGTAGAGAGGGATAGGTGAGATAGATCACTGCTTTCTTCACGTCATCCACTCACAGCCGTAAATAATGTGGGGTCAGCCTATCGACGTAAGTATTGCACCTTATTAGGGTGCAAGTGCTAGTTATAGTTTAATTTGTATTTACATATACAATTATAAAACTCCTTTACATTAATATAAAATACATCTCAAAATATTTTAAATGAATATGAAACTAATAAATATACTAATTTCGCCGTTAACCATAGACATTCACATTAAAGGTGCTTCGTTTTCTCTTTTAAGACTTTTCAACGCAATGGAAAACATTGGGGAACTATGTTGAAGAAATGGCCACCGCGTTTTTGAACTTTTTCGATGACTTTGTATCAGGTCGTGTTCTCGTCTTTAAAAGTAGTTCACCAAAGTTCCTTATAAACATTTGCGTGACGTTGAAGGAAATAAATATCAATTATTTGTAATCACTAATCTGTAATCATCATTTTCTGATCCTGCATGCGTGTCAACCAAGAATGGAATGCCGTGGCGGTATAAATCCTGGCATTTCTTCTTCATTTCCAGTGTGGCGGAGGGATCCTTCCTTCTTATTCCAATCCAAAGCCTCACATGGATTCTTTTCTCTTATAATTACCACATTACCCTTTTGGTATGATCCATGGGCTTGTCTTCTACATTTGTATTCTCAGTTCTTGGGATCTCTTTTCCTTTTGCCCATTTCTTTTCCTTTTGTTTTCGTAGGCCTATATATTCTAATTTTGAAGGAAAAGCGACCTGCGTCTACAATTTCCAAAATGATGGCTGATCTAGATGAAATTCGGAGAGTGTATGACTTGGTGGATGAAAATTCAGACGGAATGGTGAGCGTGAGTGAATTGTGTGGCTTCCTTAACAAGCTTGGAATATCAATGTCGGAAGATGATGTGAGATGCATGCTGAACAACCCTCTTCAAGAGGATTGTTGGTGCCTCCGATTTGAGGAATTTGTTGAGTTTTATCAATCCATCTTCAACCATCAAGATGATGAAGAAAAAGATGAGTCAGAGGATTTGATGGAGGCGTTCAGGGTTTTTTATCAGAACAAAGATGGGTACATTTCTTCTAATGAGCTTCAGAACGTGTTGTCCACAATGGGATTGATTCCTCGGGGACAAGATTCGCAAACGTGCGAGAAAATGATATGCAGATTTGATTCAGATTGCAATGGAATGTTGGATTTCTCTGAATTCAAAAATATGATGTCCTCTAAGCTTTCTCCTTGAAGAATGGTTATTCCTTCTTGTCAGCTTTTATGGTTACCAGATATGTTCACCGTATAACTTTGATAGCTTTGACAATAAGACAGTGAATTTTATATTAGCAGTCACATTTTTCAATGTACGATTAGAGTTGTATATATATTGTGTAAAAGCCAGTCCAGTGATAACCAAAAAAAATAGCATTATATTTTTGTAAAGGAAAGTGCACTTTCCATCAAATGAAGCATAATTTCTAGGCCAAGTTCATGTATCAAGGTTGAGTTCGTGCTTATAGAAATGCTTTGCACTTATGGACTTTGATTAAGTATTTTGTGCAATTCGATATTTTGTTTTATTTATTTATTTATTTATTTATTTTTTCAAAATTTGATATCTAGGGGTCGATAGTATTTAAGAATATCTTTGGAAGATTTTTGTTATTGTTACCAGGGAAAATATTCTATTAGGTCATCTTTTGAAAAAATGAAGAACGTGATTGATAGCATCCAAAGATCCTACAAATATGTATGTATATTTTTTACTTTAATGCACCAAATCCAAATATTTTGTTACTGATTATTCTTTAATGCTCTAGAATGAGAGGGGACTTTTGGATTTTAGATGTTTAAAATGATTTCCTATAAATACTAGCATATCACATCAAATTTTACAAAACATGTACTTAGTCAACTCAAGATAAGAAAATAAAGAGAATAGTTAACCAAATTTGAATTTTGGATTTTAGAAAGACAAAGGTCAAGTTTGTGACCACAAGTTCAACCTTGTGACTTTAATATAATTACCTTGGGTGGGAAAATAATCATGTCTAGATGGTTAAAGACTATATTAAGGTACATGTACAATATGTGATAAATACAAGCCGTAGGTGAATTTATTGGAGTACACACACACACACACATATAAGATGGGGATGAATATGTGAGAATGTGTGTATAAGGATAGGTAAAGGCTAGAGTAATGAGTCCAATTATACACAAGATTGCACCTTAAATTGTGTAAAATTTTCTTAGTATTCCAAATTACACTATATGATCCATCATCAAGATGAGGAGAGTAAAATTAGATCAATTGTAAATCTAGACTCATTAAATTAAAGAAGGAGAATAAATGAATGGAAATGAAGGATCATAAGGATAGAGAAAATCCTATAACTAAAAATTTGAAAAGGAAAGTGAAAACAAAGAATACATACATATTTTAATATAAGAAAGAATTTAGATATGAAAATTAGAAAATATTATTCAAATAATGATAAATAAATATTATTTTAATAATTATTTATAATAAGGGTTGGGGCCCTAGCTCGGTTGGCTAAATCTTTCCTATTGCAGGAGGTTGGTCACGAGGTCTAGTCTCCCCCACCCCCATGGTACCAGAGGGTGTGTCGCACCAGTGCCATTGGTCACATTAAAAATTTTACCATGCGCACTGTAGTTTATATGGGGTCGTGCTACCCGATTCTTGCAGTCTAATAATAATAATAATTATTATTATTTATAATAATTATTAATGTAGAAATTGAGATACATATTTGTTATAAAAATATTATAATGATTTTTTATAATAGTTTATATTATAATAGTTATAAATTATGATATGAACTTTAACAATAATTAATCAAATTATTATTATTATAAATATTTTAAATTTTTTTTGATCCATAAGGAAGGATTATTTAGATTCCCCCCACACCAATGGAGGTCATAAGGGGAACCTCCTCCCCATCAACATATTCAACTTAAAAGAACTCATTCAATTTTATTCAATCAAGAAGCCACAATGGAAGTCCAAGATCCACCACTTGGAATTCCAACTTAAGATGTCACTTGTGGGGATTCGAACATGGATCTCCATATTGAGAATTGTATGAGCATACCATTTAAACACAACCCCACTGAAATTATTACTATAAATTTTATTGAACTATAAAAATCATTATTATAAATATTACAATAGATAAAAATAAAGAAAAAATTGTAATTAATATATTGTAATTAATAATGTAGCCTATTATTATGGATATTGAAATTATTATAAAATTTATTATCTATAAATTATTAGATTTTGTATTATTTAGGTTATTATCTTTAGTGGAAATGGTCAATGATAGATATGATGGTTCCAATTTTAAAAGGGATTATTGTCATCATGAATTTTGGAGAACAAAAAATAATGATAAGTTAACAAGTGTAACTTATATTGGGATTTTTTTTTTCATAATAGACATCATATCATGAGGAAATTAAACATTTCTTTTCAAATAAATGAGATCCAAAGGAGGTGAATAAAATAAAGGAAAATAAAAAGGAGAAGGGTGATAATTATAAAAAGATAAAGGAAAAGTAGTTTTATGTTTGTATTTAAAATTATTAAGGTTATTATTTTGATAAAACTTATCAATTTGTATAACTTTATTAATGTGGAATTAATTGAAAATTCATGGGCACAAACAAATAAAAATAGGGATAATAAAATAGAAGGTAAGGATAATCATTTTTCTTAAGTTTGAATCTCTCTTTCTATAAATATATTTTACATTCAAATTTTATTCTTTAGATATGGTTGGGTTGGATATTGCTTCTAGTTGTTTTTGGTTAGAATATTTGGAAACAATAAGCATTAACATGAAAAATAAGTTTACGAAGCTTTGGTATAAGAGGAAAAAAGATACATTATAAGCTATTACACATAATTTTATTATATCAAGACTTAGTTTCTTTGGAAAAAATTTCGTATGAGGATATAATTATATATAATTGCAAGTTCACCTTTATTGATAGTGTAGATTGTAATTGAATATTGAATTATAATTGATTTTTATTTTATGTGTTCACTAGTTGATCATCTAATGAGAGAAGTGAGTATTGATTGGAGTTTTTAGTTTGTAGAAATATTTTTAAATATTTTTTTTATTCTTTATCAATTAATATGTCATTTTTAATTGAATATTTTTTGTGCCAATATAACCTCGAAGTGTATATTTTATACCATATAAATATTACATCTATTATTTGTAATAATTAATAGAAAATATGAAAAAATAAATTTACATGTATATTTAATAATATAATATCAATGACTATTATAATAGGTAATACACTATTAATATTATTATGTAATAATAAATAATTATTTATAAATTTTAATAATAGTAAAATATTTTTATGATATTTTATTTTTCACATCCATTATTCTCACAATTTTTTCCTCTTTATTCATTTACATTTTGTTCTATTTTTTTAAAATATATTGTTTTAAGTTTTGCATAGTTAGAAAATGTGTCCCTTTATTCTCGTATACTCCAAATTCCATATCTAATTGTGGTATGTAGATTATTCAAATTAGTTGAAAATCAAGTAGCCATAATTGGCATATTAAGAAAAAAATATACTTAACATCTTTCTGAGTTAAAAATTAGTTTTATGACTACAAATATTACATGATTTTATTTCCTTCGGTATTTTTGTTTGTGGTAGCATACATCATTTTTGAAATAAATCCATATACACCAATAGATTGATCAATTTATTTGGCCAAACTTTTTTTATATAAATCCATATACACCAATAAATTGATCAAGTTATTTGGCCAAATAATAGGTCAAGTAGAAACTCCAAATTTGAATCCACTATTTTAATCCATATGCCATAGGTTAGAATATGATTAGTTGTTTCATTTGTAGAATGTCTAAATACAATTTATCCATTTTTTTCCCAAATAGAAATTTCAATACTATGAGAGAAAAAAGGAAATAATTTTGTGTGGTTGTGAAAAATCTATTTGAATTCATTTGGTTAAAATAAAGAAAAATCATTAAATCATTAAATCAAACAAGAATTAGGGTGATTTTCACAAAATACCTCAAAATCAAGGAAAAAATAAACACAAATTTTGAACCACCAAATTAATGTAAGATTCATCTCACCATAAGATATATTTATGTGAAGGAAAAAATAGGGATCTAACACTAGGTATTACACTAATATCATATATGAGAACAACCATATTAAAATCATTTATTTAATGCCTTCATTTAATGGATAACAATACAATATTTTAGAATGAAATAAATAAAGCTAAGGGATTTAGCTACTCTATGAAGGAAGAGGAGTAAAGAGTAGTCTTAATACAAGGACCGTGTTGGATTCCTTACATCTACACAAACATCCATTAGAATATAATTAAACTATAGTTGCAACATGAAACTCAATCACTGCTGACACAATAATGAATTGAATAATACCCATATAAGGGCCCCCCAAATATATAAAGATATAGCTACCTTATGGTTTTCATTATCAAGATATCCTTTTTCTCATTGTTTGTAGAGAGTTGCTACAGGATTAATTGAAGAGCCAATTGTTGAACCAATTGAATAAAAAATAATAAATATGATAGGTGGACCTATTACTAGTTTAACTTGGCTAGGTCAATTTCAATTTATTTTGGTTAATGTACTTGTGGATTAGAAAGAGATAGAATATGGTATAATTATAGATGTCAATTAAGTCTCTAGGATAATTAAATTGTCTTAATTTTGTTATTAGAATTAAGTAGAACATGACAAAAAGTGATCCAATTGATTCAACTGCTTATAGATTTCAAAACTAAAAAAATATTGAAACCATGTGAAGTGACTTGCCTCAAGGTTTTGCACAAATTGTGTTTGGCTATCAATGAGAAAAAATGAGCAATGTTTGTAGGAAAAATATTCTAAAACCCTATCAAAGAATAAATTTTTAAAAATATGATGAATCAAAACCAATCTTCTTACGAATAATTCTTCAATCTATTCACAATAAACAAAACTTAGATCAAAACATATTGGGGTTTTAGAGCTACTAAAAACATTGGGATTTTATAGCTACTAGATTTTTGAGCTAGAGATTTTTTTCTTTTTTTTGGAGAAATGTAAATTAAAAAATCCCTAACTCATTGTTAAAAAACTCGTATATGTCTATAGAGTGAGAGTCTAGAATGCTCTTGGAAGCTCATAGTTTAAATGAAACTCAATATATGTTTTTTTTTTTTTCTTTTATTTTTATTTATTTATGTATTTATTTTTGTTGGCGATTTGTTGGCTACCTTCTTCTTTGTTTTTTATTTTTTTTATTCAATATTAAAAAAAAAACTCAATAATGAAAAATAGGGTTTTTTTTAAAATTTTTGTCAATGCAATTACGTGTCTCTAGATTGGATTGATATAAAAGTCCAATTTATTTTTTACTACATGTTGAAGAAACATCTAATGCGATGAGATGTATGACATTGACTTCTACCATTATTTAACAACAAAATTTGGCTTACATGATGTATTGAAAATTTCTAGAATATATTGATTTAAGAGTTTGATTTAATTGTTATTATCAACTCAAGGGAGATGTATTTATAAAGATTATTAATAGAGTTGAAAAAATAATCAATAATTATTATTGGTAGAGTTGAATCTCCACTTATTGTTAGCTCAAGAGACATGTATTTATAAGAATTATTAATAGTACTGAATAAATGACCAAATTATTATTGATAGAGTTGAGTCTCCACTTTACTACTAGTTTAAAGACCATGTATTATAAAGATTATTAATAGAAAACGACCAAACAATATGTGATAGATTTAAAGTAAGAAGAAAAAAATTATTAGATAAAAGTAATAATTATAAATTATAGCAATTATTCAAAATTTTAAATTATATGATAATTGAATGATTACATCCACCCAATGCATTAATATTCCCATCTAAAAAATTCTAATAACCATCAACATTCGCGTTAAAAACTGCATCTTTTCTCATAGACTTTCAACGGAAAACTTTGGGAAAACGCGTTGAAAAAGTACCTAGCCCCCAGTTTTTGAACTTTTTCGATGACTTGTATCACGTCGTGTGCAAAAGTCAATAAATAAATACCCCTTCTGCAAAAGTCGTTTACCAAAGTTATTCGTAAACCTTTGCGTAACGTTGAAGGCAATAAATATCCTTTTGTGTGTCGGAATGTGGGGCTACTAAAGCTATTTGTTGTACGCCTCGCCTCTTTTATTTGTAATCTGTGATTATCATCTTCTGATTCCAATGCGTGTCCACCAAGAATTGAATGTTGTAATACATACTTCCATATCTTCCTCATTTCCAGTGTGGCCGAGGGATCCTTCCTCCTTATTTCCAATCCAAAGCCTCACACGCCTTCTTTTCTCTTACGTCACTGGGTTTGGCTTCTACATTTTATTCTCAGGCCTTGGGATATCTTTTTACTTTTTTCTATTTTTTAAAATTTTGTTTTTGTAGGCATGTATATTCTACAATTTCCAAAATGATGGTCGATCCAGATGTAAAGGAAAGTGCACTTTCCCTTAATTGTAGCCTAGATTCCGGGCTAAAACAATATGACCTACAGATGATTAATTAAATTTAATGAGTATATTTAAGTGAATAGGTTTTTCAAAATTAAATGTAATAACTGAAAGTATTTAGTCTTGGGATTGAAGAATGAATCGTTCATGAGTTTTGAATTTAAGTAGAGATTATAATAGTCTATGATTTTAGAATTGCAATATTGTTTATATTGTAGAGGGTCATGTTGATTGATCAAGTTCAATTTCATGTTTGTAGAAATGTTAAATGTATTTGAAGATTTGAATTAGAGTTTTCATTTCATTTGATTTATCTATATTTCTTTTTCTTTATTTGATATTTTGGGATTGATAGTATTCAAGAATACCTTTGGAGGATTGTTGTTAGTGTTACAAGAGAACATGTTCTCTTATACCATCCCCCAAAAAACTTAGGAACAAGGTTGATAACATGCAATGGCCCTATAATGATGTATGCATATTTGTTCTTTCCTTAAATGTACAAAATCTAAATATTTTTTAATTGATTAATCAATGCTCTATAATGAGAGGGAACTTCTAGATTTTGCATGTTTAAAATGAATGCCCTCATATACTAGCATATCACATCAAATTTTGTAAAACATACACTTAATCAACTAATAAAAAAAAAAGAGGATAGTTGATCAAAATTGAATTTTGAATATTAGAAAGGCAAGGATTAAGTTCATGACTAAAAGGTCAACCCAATGACTATAATAATTAATTTGGGTGAGAAAACAATCAAAACTAGATGGTTAAAAACTATATTAAGATATGAGTATAGTAAATGTGACAAATACAAAGCTTAGGAAGATGTATTGGAGTATGTGTGTATAATGATAAGTCGAGGGTTAAATATTTGAGAATGTGTGTATAAGAATAGGTAAAGGCTACAGGAATTAGCCAAACTTTACACAAAATTAAAACATCTAAAATTAAGTGTTTCTCATATGAAACTATCCAAAGTTTTGTCTCAAAATTTCAAATCATTCTCTCTAATACATTTAGGAGATTAAACTAGATATATTACAAACCTATGATGAAGAAAGTGAGGAATATAATTTGAGGGTCCCAACAACAGAGAAAATCCTATAACTAAGAATTTAGAAAAGAAAGTGATTTTTGAATAAAATTGTTAGTATAAAAAATAATTTAGCTATGATAATTAGTAAAACATAATTTAAAATATTTCTCGTTGTAATAATTGAGATTCATAATTGCTAAAAAAATATTATAATGATTATTATATTTAGTTATATTATAATAGTTATAAATTATAATATGAATTCTTCCAATAGTTAACCAAATTATGATTATAGATGTTATTCAATTATAAAAATAATTATTATAAGTATCATAATAATTATAAATAAAGAAAGGAAATTTGTAATTAATACATTGATAATATTATAATAAATAATGTAACATATTATGTTGAAATTATTATAAAATATTGTTATATAGTTATCATTAATCTAATATTATTATATTAATAAATAAATTACTTTATATCAACTTTCATGCTCAAATTAGGTCATCCTTAGTCACAATTAGAATATTTAGTTGATATATAATAATTTATTTATTAGTTTAAATATTAATTGATATATTAATAAATGAATCAATATATATATATATAATATCATACTCAAATAGAATACTAAAATCTAATTGTTCATTCTTAGTTTTTTCTTTGATGAATAAGTGTCTATATCTATATTAATAATTGTCATTTTTTAGATTGGGCATATGCCTACTTAGATTTTCTAATGCTTAAGAAATGCCTAGTATGCTAAATCTAATACCCACTTATTACATGGTGAGTGACATAATTACAAAGATAACAAAGGGTGGAATGTAATGAAACAAATATGTTAACAAAACAATGAAATGCAAAAAAATAAAATACATGTATTTACATATAGTGAATAAAATCATTTTAAATTTACTAAATAAAATAATATTTAATTATATATAATATTTTATTTCAAATTAAATAAAAATAAAATAAGATTTTTTTTTAATATATTTTAGTATACAATATAAGTAATATAAATTTTTTTAAGTATTTCAAAAAATAAAATAATAGGTTACATATTATAAATATATAATATTTATCATATTTCTCAAAAATAAAGAAAACATAAAATAGTAAAACAGTAATTAAATAAATTATTAAAATTATTATGTAATTTCAAGTGCTTTCTCTAGTATAATAAAATAATTATTAAATAATGCCTAAACATAATATCTTTCATGTATCTAAGAGTAGCCTAAAACTCAAATATTGACTTATTTTTATAATTTCTCAACAAAGTGGAAACTCTCTTATTTGAATAATAGATAATAAATTATTAATAAAAAAATTAATATATTTTATATTAAAAACTTTGTTATTAATTTTTTTAATTAAACTAACATACCTTTATTTAGAAAGAATATGTAAAAGCTATGCCAATAGTGGTATGGTATGATGATTAAGTTGTCGTGATGTTGTTCTTGTTATCAAGGTTCAAACCCCACTGGGGTGTAATTGTTGAATGTTTAAATTGGGGATGAGGTCTCTCATTTGTGACCTCACCAGTTCATAGCTCCAGATCAAAAGTGTTTAAAGATATGGAAGATATCATTCTTAGATGTCTATTTTTACTAGATTTGTAATTTAAGTGGAATAAGAGTTGTCTTAAACACATCTATCTAAAAAAATATTCTCAGTTATTATAATTTAAGTGGAATAGGAGCTTTAGAATGACACCTTTCAATATATTTTAGATGTATATTTTTACTAGATTTGTAATTTAAGTGGAATAGGGACTTTAGAATGACATCTTCAATATATTTTGTATAAATTAGCTATCTTAAACACATCTATCTAAAAAAAATAGTCTTAATTATTGTAATTTAAGTGGAATAGGAGCTTTAGAATGACATCTTTCAATATATTATGTATAAATTAGTTATCTTAAACACATCTATCTAAAAAAATAGTCTTAGTTATTTTATTTATTTAATATTTAATATTTTATTTTATTTACTTTATCTACTAAAAACTATTTTTATTTATTTAAAAGTTATTTTACTTTACTTTATAATTATTAAAGAATTATTTTATTAAATAAAATGTATGGAACTCTATAGTTCAACAAATAAATAAAATAATAGATATATAGTATTACAAATTTTAATCTATGCAGGAATACAATAATATTTAAACTTTTAAATATTCAATATATTTTATTACACAATATCACTTTAATAAAATAAAAGTAAATAAATAGTATTTTAAATATTAAATTTAAGTAGAAATAAAATGATATCTAAAATTTTAAATATTTTAAATATGTATTAGTACATTGTATAAGTAGATTTTATGTACTTCATAAATTAAACAATGAGTTCAAAATAAATTTGTAATAATATAAAATAGTAAAATAGCAATTAAAGAATGGGTGACCCTTTGGTGAAATGGTGGGGCTTCTTGCCCAGTAGAGCCAACAACAAAGGTTCAAACCTCGCGGGGTCGCTCTCTACCGCGTCAACAATGGAGTTTGTTATTTACCCTCATATTAAGGGGAGGTTCCTTGGTGAATTGGTGGGGCTTCTTGCCTGTAGTGCCAACAACCAAGGCCCAAACCTTAATATTAAATTGGGGGTGACCCTTTGGTGAAATGGTGGGGCTTCTTGCCTGTAGAGCCAACAACCAAGGTTCAAACCTCGCGGGGTCACTCTCTACCGCGTCAACAATGGAGTTTGTTATTTACCCTCATATTAAGGGGAGGTTCCTTGGTGAATTGGTGGGGCTTCTTGCCTGTAGTGCCAACAACCAAGGCCCAAACCTTAATATTAAATTTGAGATGCATGCCTGGTCAGGCGAGCTGAAGGGGCGACGTGCCCTAGCTCGCTTTTTCTCGATCCGCGAAATGCTGGGGGTCTCATCATTTGTTTGGGTGCCTCTTTGTCACCGCTTGGACTTGCAGCCCTCGGGTGGGCTGTGGTGCCTTGGGGCGCTTATATGTTGTGGGAAGGGCATTTTCAGCCGAAAGTGTGGTGTGGTTTGGCCTCGGGGCTGTGGTGGGGTGGGTGGACTTCTGGCTCACCTTAGCTCCGGCTTGGTCTGGGGGTTTGGGTTTTGGGTGTCGTGGGGTGTTTGTGCCGGGGGTGTTGGTTTTCGTGGTGGTGTAGGGTGGTGCTGTGGGGGTTTTTTTCTTGTGTGTTGTTCCTTGTTGGTGGGGGTGTGTGGGGTGCTCGCCTTGGTGTGGGGTTTTTTTGTCCCTAAGTTTGTTTGGGGGTTTGGTTGAGTTGCATTGTTTCTGATCTTTTCTTCTATGGAGAATGGAGAGTCGTCGGGGTTTGGAGCCAAGTTGACTTTTCGAAATGCTTTGGGCTCGAAACCCTTACCACATGGGTCATGCCTTTACGATAATAATTTATATTCTCAGAACTTGGAAAAGAATGAGATGGGACCGATAGGAGGGTTTCGGTTTCTGAATATTAATGGTTGCCTAGAAAGGTGCAAGGAGAGGCCGAATGTTGTGATCCCAATGGAGATGCTCGCAGAAGATATTGAGTACTACTCACGTCATTCGTTGTATTGTAAATTTTTGGGATTGAAGATTTCGCTGCAATTTTTGGAGGCCTGGGCCCAGAGAACCTGGCTGCCGGAGGGAGAGATGGAGATTAAGCTCCTAGCAAATAACTATTTTATAGTTTCATTTGACTTCATGGCGGATAGGATCAGGGTTTTTGAAGGAGGTCCTTATTTTTACAATCAGGTGGGCCTGTTTATCAAGCCGTGGCATGCAGGCTTCAATCCGGCTGAGGAGATTCCTAGTCAGGTTCCAGTCTGGGTTCGACTTCCGAGGCTCCCGGTTGAGTGCTGGCGGGATGATGTTTTGCATTTACTGGCTTCTTTGCTGGGTAAACCTGTGGGTTCTTCGCAGCAGACACAATTCAAAAAGGTAATGACATTTGCCCGGTTCTGTGTGGAAATTGATTTAAGTAAACCTTTGCCAGACTCTTTAGAGGTGTGTACAGGTTCTTACTCATGGATTCAACAGCTTGACTATGAGACCTTACCTTTTAGATGTCATTTGTGTCATGAGTATGGTCACTTACAGCATAGATGCCCAAGGGCTAAGCCTTTGGAGACTAACTCTTCTCAGCCTCTCGGTAATTTGCCTAGGGTGGATAAGGGCAAGGGTCCTATTCAGGGTGGTGGTACCGAGGCGGATGGCTATATTCCCGTCAAATCTCAGAATAGAAATAAGGGGCAAAAAAGGACTATAAAAGAGAGGCAAGAGGAGGATACTTTTAATAGATTTGAGGTTTTGGAGGGTCTTAACCAACAGGAAGGAAATCCTGGTTTGGTTGATTTGGATAATGGTATTTTGGGTTCTGATCAATTGCAGCATGCAATTGTGTTGGAGCAAGCTTCCCAGCAGGCGGTGGGTTTGGACTTACAGGGAGCTGGGCTAGATGGGGGAGACTATGGACAAGACAAGATCTGCCCCAGGGTCTCGCCTGCTCTACAGGAGGATGGAACCTTGCATTTGGAATCAGGTCTACAGTTGGAGGCTCAGAAGGTTTCAGGAGGAGTAGTGGTGAAGGATAGTGAGGCTTTGTCTCATCCTATGCGAAGGTCAGGTTCAGAGGGGGGAAAAAAATAAGTCGTCTCCTCATTTGGGTATATTGCAAAAAGATCTTAAGAAAGGAGGGGCGGAAAAAGTTGCTAAGTTGGGTAGGAAAAAGGATTTGGAGAAGATTAAATTGATAGGGGAAAATTTGGTGGAGTCAGGGTCAGTCAAGACTTTGGATTCTCACTTCTCAAGCCCTTTGAAATGATTGTTCTATCATGGAATGTTAGGGGCTTGAACAATGGCCCTAGACAAAAAGCTGTTCAGAATTTGGTTAGATGTCAGTCTCCTGATATTCTTTTTTTGCAGGAGACCAAGCTTTCTGTGGATGGTATGATGGGTATAATGCCCAAGCTGTGGAGGGATGGTGAATGCCAATGCATTGGTGCTCAGGGGTCCTCTGGAGGGGTGGCCTGCTTATGGAACCCTCAAAAAATTTTCCCTAAGTGGTGGATGTCATTCAAGTCCTCTATCTCTTTGGTGGCCTCTTGTTATGATTCGGGGGAGTCAGTGCTTTTTTCCAACATTTATGCGCCTGTGGATATGCAGGGCAAGCATATGTTGTGGTCGAATATTCGTTATGTAGGAAGTATGGATCCTTACCTTCTGTGGATTATTGGGGGTGACTTCAATGCTATCACGGAGATTGCTGAGAAGCGGGGAGGTACCTTAAGATTGGATGCCTCGGCTCTCCTATTCCAGGAAAATATTTATGTTTTGAATCTTGTAGATATCAAACCTGGCAATGGTTTGTTTACTTGGAACAATCAGAGGACTGGTGAAAACTGCGTCGCTGAGCGGCTGGACCGGTTTATGGTTTCTTGCTTTTGGGTGGGTGATAGGTGGTCCTCTAGCTCGGAGATTCTGGACTGGAGGGGATCAGACCATTGGCCTATAAAGCTTTCTGTCATCTTGGTTGGACGGCCCTACAAGCCCTCCTTCAAATTCCAGCTTATGTGGTTATGAGATCCTGATCTCCATGATCATGTGGCTCAATGGTGGAGGGAGGGTAGACCTCCCTTTGGCAGGGCAATGTATATTTTTACTAAGTTGCTTCAGTTTGTCAAGTACAAGCTTAAGCGTTGGAATAAGCAATGTTTTGGGAATGTCTTTAAAGCTAAGGTTGATGCTCAAGCTAAGTTGGATGGTATTACTAGGGTGATGAGGGAGAATGGGGTGACTGAGCCTTTGATGCAAGAGGAATCTAGGGCTTTGAAGGTTTTGGAGGAATGGGAATTGCGGGAGGAGATCTTTTGGAAACAAAAAGTCTGGATTGATTGGCTTCGGGAAGGGGATAAAAATTATGCTTTCTTCTTTAATTCGGTAAAGGCGCTGAGGCATGGTAATTCTATTCCTGTGTTGATCACGGACAGGGGAGAGACTCTGAACTCCTTTCAAAGT
Source organism: Sequoia sempervirens (assembly GCA_007258455.2). NCBI lineage: Eukaryota > Viridiplantae > Streptophyta > Pinopsida > Cupressales > Cupressaceae > Sequoia > Sequoia sempervirens. The sequence continues at coordinate 24,859 of VDFB02148114.1, forward strand.
ATTTCCGATGAGGCTGTTCATTATTTTTCTTCCTTGTTCAGGGAGGATTGGCAGGGGAGTTCGGCGGAGGAAGCTCAGGTCCTCTTGTGCATCCCCCAGCTGGTGTCTCGGGAGATGAGGGAGGATCTGATGGGTGAGATCACTTTGGAAGAGTTGGAGGGGACGGTGTTCCAGATGAAGAAAGGAAAAGCCCCTGGCCCTGATGGTTTCCCGGTTGAATTTTTCCAAGAGTTTTGGGAGATCATCAAACTTGATTTATTAGAGGTGGTCAAAGAGTCGCAACAGAATAAGCAAATGTTAAAGGCAATGAATTCCACCTTTCTGGCGCTTATTCCCAAGTGTGAGGGGGCGGATAGGCTGAGCCGTTTTAGGCCTATTTCCCTTTGCAATGTGGTGTATAAGATTATTTCAAAGCTAATTGCCAATAGGTTGAAGAAGTGGTTGCAATCACTCATTTTTGAGGAGCAAAGTGGTTTTGTGGAGGGTAGACAAATTTTGGATGGTATTGTTATAGCCACAGAGACCATCCATTCTATGGCCATTTCTAGAGAAAAGGCTATGTTTATCAAGTTGGATATGGCAAAGGCGTATGACAGGGTCCGATGGTCTTTTCTTCAGAAGGTCCTGGCCACTTTTGGATTTGGTGATGATTGGATTCAATGGGTCATGAGTTGCATCACGCCGCTTTTTCTATTTTGCAACAAATGTACCAATTATCTGAACCGACTCTTTCATTACCAGAAGGGTCTGGAGGCCAATTCCTTTCTAGGCAGGTCTATTGGCAGGGAAACCAGACTGAATGCAGTGGCGAAGGAGAATTTTCCAAGCCTCGTCACCCGTGAGGGCACGAATCACCCATTTGACACATAGAGCAATTCCCTGCCTCTGGGTAGAGAGCAAACCCAAGCCTCCAGAGTCCCTAGGGAGACAACAGAAATCCCAGGCGACATATGGAAGCCATGATGAGTATCAGAGGAGGCCCAAAGAAAATCATGAAGCAATTTCTCAAGCTTGCTATAAGCAGCTTTAGAAGGCACCCAGCAAGAAGAATAATAAACATGGGTAGCGGCCAAAACTTTAGAACAAATCTGGAATTTCCCTGCCAAAGAAAGAGGTTTGGTGATCCAGTAAGTCAGCTTTTTCTCCACCCGAGCAAGCACAGCCTGCCAAAGTTCCGCGGAGAAGCTTGGAAAGCAAAGGGAATACCCAAAAATAAAAATAAAATCACCTGGCTCGATCCACTTCCAGCCAAAAGGTTGCAGCCAAGTAGGGCAAGGCAGGATAGACTGCCGATAGCAAAGCATCTTGTGCCACTAAATGGCGGAGCTAGATGCAAGACAGAACACATTAAGGCACTGGAGCACCTCATGAATGGTCTCCTCTTCCTCTAGGAGAGTGAGAAAGGATTCATCCGCAAAGTTCCCATTGAGCAATTGCAACTAGGAATTTGGTAATGAAATGCCTTTGACACACTGCAAAGAGGCTGCATTAGCCAATAGATAACCAAACCCTTCAGCGACAAGCACATACAGCGAGGGAGCCAAAGGGAAACCCTACCAAATGGAATGGAAGAGGCCAAAGGCAGATGATTGTCGACCATTGATGGTGATGCAGGCTGAGGCATCTGCAAAGATCATTCAAACAGACTGAATAAAATTGGGCCCAAAACCCAAAGGTTACAGCATGGAAAGAATGAAAGGTCATTCAATGTGATCATAGGCTTTGGAAAAGTCAATCTTGATGAATAAAGCTTTCTGGTTGGAGCGTCGGGCCCACTCCATGCCTTCCCAGATGGCGATGATATTATCTAGAATATACCTGGATTTGATGAACCCAGTCTACTCCGGACACACAATGAGGGGCAGAAAATGGCAGATTTTTAAAGTAAGAGCTTTGGAAATGATTTTATAAGAAACATTAAGGAGCGTAATAGGCCGCCAATTACAAATATCCTCAGGATCACCGGCTTTAGGTATGAACTTAATATTCCCTTTATTTATTAGTTCTCCTAAAGAATTAGAATGGAAAGCCTCTAAATAGACCTGAAACAAGTCGGGACCCACACAATCCCAGAGAGCTTTGTAAAATTCATAGGGAAAGCCATCAAGCCCAAGGGGTTTATCATCTGCTATGGAATGTAATGCCTCTTTCAGATCATCAAGCATAAGCAACTAGTCACAAAATTTCTTCTAGGCTGCAGACAACCTATGTGGCATGACAGCAAGGCAATCCTGGAGGGCCTGCTGGCGCTCAGGCGTGGGGTCTTGGGCAGTGAAAACTTGCTTGTAATGATGCACAAAAGCCTGTAGAATGTTAGGAAGCTCTGAAAGGACCTGTACACCATCTTTAATATTTTTAATGCCTGCAGAGGAGTGCCTGGCACGCAAGGCCAAGAAAAACTCCTTGGAGGTACGATCACCAATTTTGAGCCAGTGCAAATGGGCCTTGATTTGTGCACCTCTAGTGGTGTAGTTGTCTTCAACTTACTTTTTATGTCGTAATTCTACAACTTTAGCTTGCAAAGTTAGAGAAAAAGGGCTAGCCGCTAAGGCCTTGTTAGCTGAGAGCAAATCAGCTATGGTTGCCTCGTAAGACTGTCGGCGAAAGATGGCAAGCTGGTGTCCATAAATGTGCAAGAAGCGAGCGGTATGGGTGATGACATCATTCCACCACGTAATCCAGCCAGTACTATGAGTTGGCCTACATTCCAAGTTTCAAATTTTGTGAATGTGGGCTAGGGTGGCCTTATGGCCAAGAAGAGAAGTGTTGAGGGAGAATTGCATCTTGCTTCTGCGAGGCTGTCGAGTCTCCCATTCAATGCAAAAATTGATGGGGAAGTGATCAGACAACGTCACCTCCATTAACGGCTTAACCGAAAGGGAAGAGCTAGCAAAGGAGAAGAATGATTGTACCGAGATCATGGCACGATCAAGGCACTTAAAAATTCTATCAGAACCAGCCCTAAAATTGCACCAGGTGTGCCAAGGAGAATGAGAATGGCGGCAACCAATATTGGGATCAAAAAGCCCTAATTTATTGCGCATGTAAAACCATGCCTCATGTTCGCCAGCTACCCATCTAAAGGGCAGGATGTCGTCTTTATCACAGGCCATCTCAACCATGTTGAAGTCCCCACATAAAATCCAGGTGGCAACCGACAATGAGTCAGCAATCCATCACCAGAGTAATGAGCGCTCTACAGCATCATCCGGGGCATAAACATTAATGACCCTGAAAGAATGATTATCAATATTGAGCAGGATCCAGACAAGTCACTGCATGGGATCAGACCCATGTTCGACCATGCTAGAGTGCCACCATGGGGACAAAAGAGTGACAGCTCCTCCACGCCTAGACTCGTGGGTGGTACTGAACATAGAACTGGTTGGCCAGATAGACCAACAAGCCGAAGCAAGCAAAAAACTAGAAATTTTAACTTCTTGGAGGCATAGAATATCAATACTAGTCAACTTTTTCAAAGTATCTCTAACAATATATTTTCTGGAGAGGTCAATAAGACCTCAAACATTCCATGAGAGAAAATTCATGGATGAACTGCGTCCATATCATCAGACTCTGATTCCTCTCCATTCAGAGAAGAGAAACGATTCTGTAAAAATTCTGGCGGAACTGAGCCAATCTGGATAAAAGGAGAGGAAATCCTCCGCTTCTCCTGAACATATTCTGCTTCCTCCCTGGGCGGAGAGGGGCTTCGAGAGCACCTTTGGGCTCCTAAAATAGCAGCAGAACTATGCGGCTAAACCATCATGATGGTAGAGGGTTGAGGCGTGGTCTTAGGCCGAGGTTGAAGAGGCACGCTATCGACCTTGCTTGGAACCGCTGTCCCCTTTTGAGAAGGGTTTGAAATATTTTTCGCCGGTTTGGCAGCTTTGGAAGCTGATGCAGAACTAGAAGACTTATTCCTGTGACCTATGACCATAGTCCAGGCAGAGTCTTGTTTAGGAGAAAAATAACCTACTTGATGAGATTGTTCAGTTTCTCGTGGCAGAGAAGGTGTACGAGGCACTGCCAAAGGGCAGTCCTTGATCTTGTGGTCTGTGGACTGACACTGATAACACGTGTTGGGTAGATTAAAATAAGTGACTTTCTGGGTATGCCGGAGAGTTCCTATTTGAATATCAATGGCATCTTTCAAATCTTGGGAAAGGTCAACTTCCACGCAAACCCTTTTCTAGGGACGGGCTTGGAAGAACCTATCCGGCTCCACACAAATAACTCTCCCTAGTGAGGAAGCAATATGATTCAAAAAAGGCACACAGGGCAAAGGAAGACCAGGAAATTCAATCCAAACTAGGACCCGGAGCTTGGTCTCATCCGAGACAGTGAAGTCATGGGTCCAGGCTTGGAAAACCAACAAGGAAGATCAGACATACTAGGGACTGCGACCCAAAATGGCCTGCACATGGCTAACTTTTGAAAAGCGGAACAAACAAAAAACCCTTGGTCAGGTTTTGGACCATCTCAAGGTGGACCCCATGAGGGACCCAGGCCTTGTTGACCCATTCTTTAAGCACACTTTCAAGGGGGGTTCTCCCAACAAAATACCCAACAAGGGTGTGACTTTCAAGCCATTGACAAGCAGAATCAAACTTAGGTAAAGGTAAAACCACATCAGCAGGGGAGTCAGAATGCATACCTCGTGGAACACTTTTGGAACGAATTTCTGGGGACGTTTGTTCGGAGGGGGAGCCATTGAGCAAAGCCATCAAACCGCCAACACCAGCATGAATTGCTGGGTTAGGAATGGTTGAAGGCATAATAAGCTGCTTAAGGCCATACTAAATGCAGCCATACACGGACAATAAAGGAAAATTCCCGCGCAGAACTGGCAGATGACACATACTACGTAAAGAACCTCCATGAAATACTATCGACAATTCACTTTTTCTCTTCCCAAAACAAAAAGTGTATATTTAGAATAGAGCCAAAAGTAAGAATTAGACAAAGTGAATAAATGCTCTTTTAATAAGGTAAAATACGTTATTTTCAAAAACTCAAGTTTATAATTAACATCATATTATCCATGGATGGTTGAAAAAGAATGATATGTGTTAACCCTGTCAAAACTAAATTTTGAATTTAGCAGCGAGTTTTTGCAGAGACATTAAATGAACTAGTGCACTCAAATCTCTATTTCAATGAATAAATGCTACTTAGGAAACTTTCCAACCAATATAATTGGTAGGTGTGAAGCCGAACTCCTCAGTTTTATTCTGAATGCAATAATTGCAAAACCTCTTACCAGCATCTTCCCGTCTTGCGCAAAAGAACACTTGTTGAAACGATGTAAGAAAATTTTAATTAGATGCCATTAACTAGTGTATTTAAAACAACAACATATAAATATTCTTTTGAGCTAATGCATTTGGCAGAAAAAAAATCAATTTTCCACAGCTTTGATCCTCAATGGAATGCACTGATTGTAAGATGTGCGTAAAGTAGATTTGCTTAAAATATATAAGAAACATTTAAACAAAATACATTCATTAGATCTAGAAGTTGTGCCCACAATTATCAGCTAGAACAAATGGCTGTTGATAATGATCTCTTATTCGTTCGATGTTAATTTTCCTTTCTTGCACACGTCTTTCTACATCCTGGGATGTTGTATTTTAGATCACACAGATTATGGCCATCTATTGAAAGATATCACCCAATGCTTGCTAAATGAACCCATGACTTTGGTAAACACCACGCCTAAACAAAAATCCTTTTAAAAGTAAATGCAGTCAGCAGGCGTAAAAATAAAAGAAAAAAACTACGCCCAAACTTCCCTTTGAAAGCCAATGAAATTCATGGGTGTAAAGCTTGAAAAGAAAGATTTTTTTTTGAGAAGATAAGCAAATGCACTTGGTGGATGTAAAGTCGGCGGCCCCTGCAAATCAATGTATTCTTAGAAATTATTTTAATGCCATTGGACAGGCGTTCAAAACAACCAATAAATGCTTTCAAACAAATGCATTTGGTAGGTGTAAATTTTAATTCTACCACATTTCTCACGTCCTCTCATTCAAATTGAGATCTCATTGATCCACTATTGGAGGAATAAATTCACATCTTAAGCAAGCGCCAAATCATACCTAATGCATTAAATCTATAAGTAAAAATCTATTTAGGGCAGCTAGAGGATTCACTGTTAGTCAACTTTAATTACTTCCATCGGGATAGCACATCATTTCCAAGGCTTTGACAAAAAGATACACTGGAGGAGGATCAAGAAAATGTATTTTCTTTCAAGGATAGGGAAAATCGCAAGTTGCCCCCAAAGGACATGGTTCTATGGATAACAATAA